>KL269684.1:0-25256 GCA_000699545.1 Podiceps cristatus | reverse complement strand
TGCTGAACCTGAACTTAGAAGTCCCATCTGATAAACACAGGAGCTATAAAGGAACTTTTTTGCCATGGAAAGGATAGCTTTATCTGAGTAGAAACAGGGTTTCCCCCCTTTTGTTTTTGAAGTTACCAAAACTTATTGCAGCAAATTTAATACAGAAGGAACTTCAGCCTGACAGTCAGTGTAATTAAAACCTGCGATTCAAGAAAAATAATCTATTGAAAGTATCAAAGCCCTTCATAAAGAAACATGCTCCATGGAAGACATTATTCCATATTTTTGAAACATAATGTTTTTGAAATCAATGTATCCATGCATATCTAGGAATTAGATGACAAAACATTTCAGAACCAGCTTAGAAGATGATGGTTTTACAAGATTTCTGAAGAATTCATCAAACAAAGAACGAGACAAAAGCAGATTCACACAGTAACCACAAAAAGATGCAATTCCGAATCAAGGGTCACTCTAGTTTGTAGCAAAGGCATTGCTGTTTCTGCTTGGTTTTACTTCAAATAACCAGAATGGAAGAAAGCTAATGTATATTTACAGTCAATTCTACCTAAATACAAAACTCTGTCATGGCACCATCATATAAGCTTTGGGATAAATATATTTGTATAGAGTCGCACTATTTTCCACCAACTAAAATATAGCAGTTAGATGAAAACAACTGGTAGAAAAGGAGGGAGAATAAGCAAGAACAGGACACTTCAGGACAGACTTACAGGCAAAGCCACGGCTATCACGTTTTTATCAAAAGAGCAGTTTTCACAACAGGTAGAGTCAGTTTTCAGGAAGTATCTGAAGACAAGACCAAATAAGATTACCGGATTTTAGCTGCATCTCTAAAAGGATTTTATGACTGAAACCAATCATTACCGGTGTGTTTGCACTTAGTATTTTCCATGCAAATATTTTTGTTTATATCCTTCATAATTAAGTATCACAGAATCATAGAATGTCCTGAGTTGGAAGGGACCCACACGGATCATCCCGTCCCTGCCCAGGACAACCCCAAGACTCACACCGTGTGTCTGAGGGCCTTGCCCAAATGCTGCTTGAACGCTGTCAGGCTTGGCGCCGTGGCAAGCTTGGTGCTTCCCTGGGGAGCCCGTTCCAGTGCTCCACCACCTCTGGGTGAAGAACCTCTTCCCAGTATCCAACCTAAACCTCCCCCGCACATCTTCCTGCCGTTCCCTCTGGTCCTATCACTGGTCGCCAGAGAGGAGAGATCAGTGCCTGCTCCACCTCCTCCCCTTGTGAGGAAGCTGCAGACCGCAATGAGGTCTCCCCTCAGTCTCCCCTTCTCTAGGCTGAACAGACTGAGTGACTTCAGCCGCTCCTCACCGACTTCGTGCCCCTCCTCTGGACACTCTCCAGTAGCTTTACATCCTTTTTTGCTGTGGTGCCCAAAACTGCGCACAGTGCTTGAGGTGGGGCCGCACCAGTGCGGAGCAGAGCGGGTCAATCCCCTCCCTCGACCGACTAGCGATGTGGTGCTCAGTGCACCCCAGGATGTGGCTGGCCCTCTTGGCTGCCAGGGCACACTGCTGACAAGTTCAACTTGCCGTCGACCAGAGCCCCCAGATCCCTTCCCACAAGGCTGCTCTCCAGGCAGTACTTAATCTCTGAGGAACATTGTCCTTTGCATGTTTATTTTTGGTGGGGTATTTTTGCCGGTTTTGTTGTTGTTGTTGTGGTTTTTGGTGGGGTTTTTTTGTTTGTTTTTGTTTTTTTTTAACAGATAGCATGACTCCCATTGCTCCCTTGAATTCTGATGGACTGATATGCGAAAAGTACTTAACTCCTGTACCAACTGAGAAAGAACGATGCTTAAATCCACTGTTACTGATGAAAGAGGCCTATACAGGCAGGGAAGTATTCCAGTTCATAAAAATAAAGGAATACATGTCTTGATACACTCCCTAATCCCCTCTCCTCCCCCCTATTTTTTATGACCATTATTAGCAAAGGGCCACACAAAAAGGCTTCAATGTTTTTCGATGTTCAATGAGGACTACTTATAAAGGAGGTGTTTGAAAACCAGCTTACTGCTACTACTCTTCAGTGAGACCGAGCCAATTCCTCCCTGCTAAAGTTTAGTTATAAACACAAGGCTTTGCCCCAGCTGTGCCTGTGGAAAGAAACACCTGCACAACACCCAGTTTTCAAGAATGGAGCCATACCAGCTCACGTATCACAGAGATCACCCACCAACACTCGGTGAGGAAAAGCGGCATCCATCAATGCAGATGGAAAAAGCACAGGCAAAAACCACGGTGCCACTTGCCAGAGCTCCGGTTCGGTTGCCAGCTAGAGCTGAGAGTCGCATGTGGCTGGGCAGATGTTACACTGGCCAGAGCGACTTCAGAATTCCTAGGTTTCCTCCATTTTTCATGTCAATATTCCAATAATACACTTTGGCAAGGACTGACCTCGGACTACATGGGCAGTGCTACCATATGCGTTTCAGACAGCATCTTCTCACGGGGTACACTCCACAGGGGCTAAGGTTGGGCATAGAATGGAAAAACAGGGCTGGCTCAAATCTGAACTATTTAACAGCTCTAGCAAACCTGACTGCACTGTTCTGTTTACTATTTTATTATGGGCCCAATCCTTTATTTGTAAATAGCTCATTTATCATTAACTTCCACACCGTAAAGGGTGGTAACGATAGCTGCCATATTGCTTATTCTGCCATACAGTGGCTACTGCTTATGATTATTGAAGTAAATTTCTTTTCCCCAGTAATATGGCAAAACTGAAAAGAGGAAAATTAAATTCCTAATATTTAACTGATCAAGGGCTATAAAGCCCAGAACTTGATTTTAAAAGAATTTCTAAACCAGGGAAAAGAAACAAAACAAAAGAGAACATTCCCACAAGATGCAGAGAGAGAGACAGAGAACTGGCTAGCTTTTCTTTTTTGTGAATTAATTTTACAGGTGTAATTACTCCCTCCCCCCACCACATTTGTTAATTAGTCATGGAATCCCAATTGTGGGAGGTCAAAAAGGTCAAATACAGCCAGCTTTCAACTTCAAAGCGGGATAATCACAAAGGCTCGTGAGGAAGGACCCGATGGACAATCTCTGACACCGGACTCTGCTGCAAGGCACTCCGGCCGCTCCGACTGCCCCGTTTACATTCAGAGCAGGCACGTCCCGGGGGGACTCGGAAACAAAGTCTCTACAAAATGTTTACAATCCTTAAATACGATTTAAGTGAGCGTCTAAAACTATTACAGTCTCATCTAAATAATATTTAATTATAAACATATTCCTTTAATTCTGCCTCAACTAAGAAAAAACACATTTCTTCCAATGAGTTTACATTCAATCAAAATAATTGCTATGTATATTACAACTTAAAAAACAACCACAACATTCATTATAGACTCTTAATTTAACATTTAACAACGGTGATTTCCTAAGTCAATATATTCCTTGTTTTAGCTACTCTGGTAATTGATTTAATGCCTTATCTTCCATCAGAAAAAGTTCTAAAACAAAATACATTCAGATTTTTAAAACCAATCAGAGTAAAGAAAGAGCTAAGAAAGGCTTCCTTCAGTTAATTTAATCTGCAGAACCAAAGCACTGGAAGCAGAAGTTTCCTTACACTCCCCACTTTTGGTTGCTGGCTGCCTAGCTTATGAGAAGCAAAAAAATATTTGAAAAACCTAACAAATACATAGAGAAAGTTTTAAAGCTTTCAGCAATTCCTAAAAATATTTGCCAGAATGTGATAGGCTTACAACATGCCTAATTAAACAGTGTCTTGTTTACTCACTCAGAGTGACATAAAAAGTGTGTTTTAACCAACTCATCTCAAAAATGACACGTAAACCCAACTTCTCGCTCCAGCTGTTGGCAGCTACAATCAGAAAACCAGAAGCATCGAAGGCACATGCAAAATAAATTAGAAACATTAACTCAGATCTTGATCAGTTAATGCTTTGCACACCATGAACTAAAGACACATTTGAAGAATAGCTTTCTGTTGAGTAGTAGAGCAATGAAGGACGAAAACAAACCCAAGTTCCCTATAAAAACTGAACACAAAGCAAACCTGAAACGGGTCAAGGCAGTCAGAAGACCGGTGAGGCAGAGTACATACACAACAGGTGTTATGAACAGCACGGATACTGCATCGCTGCACCTGGGCATTTCCTAGCTTGTACACCAAACCAGAAGTGTTGGTATACACTACTCATCACGCTGCTTCTAGAATGGATGGACTTGACACACCTGTTATTCAAGGGCTTAACATAAACCTAGCCAATCCATTTTATATGGACAAATATATCCTAGGTGCACAGAGGAAATCAGAAGCAACTGAGCACTGGCATATTTATTGCAAATAGGCCTGAATTCCCATCTGCAAGAAGGCTGTCACGCAAGCTATACTTGATTACCTGCTCCTGAGCAGACACTCATAAAGATAAGGAAACGGCATCATTCTCTTGCTTCTGTTTAGAGGTACACAGGCAGCTGGAGAGAGCGCACATCCACCATGTCTATAAAGGAGACACAGGCATAGCAGAAAATTGTCACGTGACAAGTGCTATTTGTCTCTGTGACTCCTGGACATTCAAGAAAAAACACTTTGGGAGTTTCCAGGGGATGAAGGTTAAGTTTCAGGACTAGTAAGGGGGGGGGAGTGGGGTGGGGTGGAATCATCAGTGTACTGGTCAAGAAAAAATTACAGACACAAATTTCAGTGGACTGCTACTAAAATTCAGTAGTGAATTTAAAGGTTTTTTTCTGTCTTATTTTTGATGTTTTATTTTTCTCTAAATAAACATGCAAAACCACTTATGATGTACCTTCATTCTCTCTGAAGCTATTTCCTCCTTGAGATTTTATCTCAGTAGAAATATGCTTACTTGCTGAAAGGGTAAAAGATTAAGCAACACACAAGTCCAGGAGGGAAGAGATCATCCAAGCCTACTTATGAAGTTGCAAATAGATGCAACTAAAATGAAAACTTTGATAAAGTCAAAACAGTTTTGTTTTACTGGCTGATGATTTAAGGAGAAAAGTACTCACCTAGGGGCAAATACTTCTCATGTTGTTATTAACCAAAGCACCATAATAGGGGTTGGACTAGCTGACCTTTAAAGGTCCCTTCCAACCCAAACTGCTCTATGATAAACCAGAATTCTATGATAAACATGCAGATACACACAAATATTTGAGTAGCCAATAAAAAGCACTTAAGAAAAAAACTGAAGCAGCTTAAAAGGAAAATACAAAAAATACACTAAGTAACATTTCAAGAAGTCATAGACTACTCTCAGAAGCAAATTCACAGCTTTGTTTACAAAGGAATTGTTTCCTACCCTCCCCACCCTCAAATACAGAGATGACCCACAAACATAAAACCAGAGATACAAATGTAACGCAAACTGCTTATCTAAATAATGACCAACTAAGTAATTTTTTTTAAGAGTTAGACTGACCAGCAAGGACACAATGGCTTTTTAGAAAATCCATTAAGGGCTACTGTGTGTACTAAAGATTGAACTCAGATTCCACTGCTTTCAAGTAGAAAAGTTTCCCCTTGGCAGCAAACACCAGTGGAGTACATGTCCAAAAGCAGTAAATAGTTCCAGGATTAAGCTTAAAAACCAACACACAACACCCCTCAAAAACCACACCACCTTTGTGTGTAGATAGTGTATTTCACTAATAATTTCAAATAAAAATAAATTTCAATAAAATTATTAACAATGTTGCGCAAACCCGAGAAGTGTCAGCTAATTAATACAAATATCCAGAAGTGCAGAACTGGTCACAAGTGAGAGGCAGCTCATTAGGGGCTGACGTCACACGGGATTTTCAAAGCCTGAACTATGGCTCCTGACAGAACCATAACAATCTTGGCTCATATATATCTTTGTCAAAATCCGACACACAAAATACAGCATGCGAGAAAACACATTTTTAGACTATAACTTAATGTATGAATTGGCTTGTCATTCAGGTGTTCATGAGATTAGTTTCCTCTTTGCTACAGGAAAAGCCTAAATATGTTCACATATTTCTGTATAAATGACATCATGCAGTTCCGTAAGATGAGCTAAAAACCACCACAGCAGTACCCAAAAGATCCAATACACTTGAGCTTCAAACGAAATTAAACCATCAGTTACGCTGCAGTAAAAAGTGCTTTGCTGTAAGGAAAATAGTAGTAGAAATGAAAGAGAGGCAATAGAAGTTATGGTATTTATTTTTCTTCTCTATAACATACCAAAACCATTAGCTTAATTTCTTGTGGCATGGATGAGCTTAGTTACTGGCATTATAAACAAACACAACTTCTGGTATGAAAATAAAACTACTTCCAGTAAAAAAAAAATAACAACCCAAAATTTCTCAGGAAATGCAAGAACACTGAAAGAAACTTTGCTTGACCCAAAATAATGGATTTTTATCTCTGCAACAAATCTAAATCTCTGTTCTATTTACTAGTTCAGTAGACCTCCTCTCATTTCCCGCCTTGCTATTTCCAAGTCCCTTCAATTCTTGGACACAAAAAAGGCACAAGCACATCCTTAGGAGTGAGGAGACTTGTCCTTTTACTCTGCTGTCATAACATGAGGAAAAGCTAGCACACACACCAAACATTTTCACTGTTAGCAGTGTCAGACTGCCAAAAGAGGCTGCTTCATCTCTTTCCTTGGAAGTTTTCACAACCTGACGGCACAAAGCCCCGGGTAACCCCATCTGAATTCTGTGCTGGGCCCGTTTTCTGCAGGAATTTGTACCAGATGACCTCCTAAGGTCCCATCTGAATTACTCTGTGAATGTGCAGCCCTTATCTCCTTCAGAATGCCTCCTCACGTACCTCTAGAACAGCACAGCAGCAGTTGTGTTGGCTACAATTCCTGTATGACAACAATCAATATTCTCCTGTCATTTCATTTTTCTTCCCAATTGCCTTCCTACACCCACCTATTATTTCTTAAATGCCGTAGGCTCTTTGGAGTTCCCTTTTGTTCTGCATTTGCATGTTTGGCACTTGGAGCCCTGGATTTGTGGCCAAGGCTTCCAGGAAATACAGCAACAGAAATAAAAACTAAAGTCAAAAAGTCTGAATATCAGACTTGGGTTTAAGGACTACTTAAACAGCAAGATACACTTAACTGACAATACGCTACTTAGTTTCTTAGTAGTTAGGAAAAACAGATGAAAAGACTAAAACGTAATGCAATTGACCAAACAGACAGGGCAGGTCTATATATCTTTCCTCTATTATTGTGATGTATTCATGAATGAATTCTGATTGTAGGAGAACATGGAAGAAAAAAACCCAGAACTGCTGAATTTTTAAGAGACTGAGTAGATTGATACTGCTAAGGAAGGAAAGGAATAATTTCAAATCACCATTCTTCAGATGGTGTATTTGACAAGAGAAACAACCATCAAGAGTTTACTGGAGAGAGAAGAGAAAAATATTTCCACTAAACTAAGTTATCTATTTAATGCGGACATACTCTTAGCCAATAGCTACTCTTTGCCAAGACAAACACAGGAATAACTCACATACTACCTCTCCAAATAACTTGAACCATACCTTTAACCTGACATGCCAAGATGGAAAAAGCAGTCAGAGCTGCCTGCACCACTTTCCAGTTACCTATTTCTCACTAGTAAACTGTTTTTTTTACTATTTTTCTCCTAAGATAGAGCTTGTTTTGAGTTCTGAACAGCAGTCTGCTGTGGTAACAAACACCAGAGAACCCAAAGAGCAGGAGCTGGGAGAGGCAGAAAGCCGGCACAAGAAGAAACAATTTTATTGGCATGTACATCAAAGAAGTTGAAGTTCAAAGCTGTAAAGTTAAAAATAAAAAAAAAAACAAACCCAAACAAAACCCAACAACCTTTCAGTTAATTCTGATTCACTGCTTTGGCTTATTCATCAAAATTATTAATATGGCATAGGCTCTAACACTGCACTAGCTGACAAGCAAATCAGAACATCCGATGAACCTGTCAGACCCCGGTACTTGGAAGTGACAACATGAACGACAGTGACTGAGGTTTGGTGGGTATTTTCTTCCCACCTAGATTTTGAAGAGAAAAAAATCACCCGGGGCAAGAGAAACGTGCAACTGGACAATTCTCGCCCCTCCAATTCCCAGGGCACTTACTAGGTCACTTCGAGGGGCTTCCTGATAGTCCGCTGAGAAGCAGGCCATTGAACTCCTTGTGCCGTTGCTCTCGCTGGCCAGCCGTGGAGGCTGTGCATACTGCCTGTATGTAGCACTCTTCGGGGTCCAGCGAAACAGGTTGATCGACTCACGAACACAACGCTCAATGTCAATCTCTGGTCAGGGATTTAAAGAAAAAATGAGAAATACAAGCATGAGAAATCACTAAAGTCTGGCTATGACATTGCTAAATATACATATATCCATGAAAAACTTTGTCTTTCTCTCCCCCCCTTAAAAGGCATATAGTTTTCAAAAACATTTTCCCATTCAAAACCCACAATTTTTTATTAAAAACTAGCAAAGGCATTTTAAGCATTAATTTTATCTCTAGGTATGTATGGAAACACAGAAAGCTGTTTAAGAGAACTTTAACCAATGCAAAGACAGGAATATAAATGCAGCCTAGACATTTTGTACGGCATCTTCATTAAACATCTCTGCAAGTCAGACTACTGACTCTTAAATGGACACACTTGCAGTACATCGAAAGTACATTTCACGCAGTGGATGGACATCAGGATTTTTGGATCAACCGGTGTCTTATTTGTCAGTTAAATACTGCTACAAGCCAGGCCGAAAGCTCTCCGCTGTCGAACCTCACGTGGCCTCCCTTTTGACAAAGCTATCTGTTTGGTGGAAAAGAGGAGTTCTCAACACTAATTTGTGCTTGATGGCAAACACAATGCATTTGTTTAAAAAAACCAACCAACCAACAACCCCAACCAGACATTCACAGTGAAACATTCTGGCTGGAGGAGTAAAGTGTCGGGTATAACAAGGTATTACTCAAGGTGGGAGGAAAGCAGAGACACATTAAATAGGAAGCATCCTAAAATAAGCTGTGGTCAAATGAAAATTACCAAAGCATAATGAGAAACATACACAAAAGGAAAAAAAAAAGTAAACCTATTACAAACAGAATTTTTGCAACACTAAGCATCCCACACGTATCTGTCTTCTAACAAGATGTAACATAAAAACCAATTACTTTTCTCTCACTATCAAAAGACTAGTGAGTTTTACACCTCCTGCCTGCAGTCTCATGAAGAGAGACATCATCCTAGCCCGCATGCGATGACAAACCTTGTGTAGCGCGTCAGACAAACAGGTGTATTAGCGCTTCTTGGGCTGTCCCAGCCCTCTTGGATGACTCTATGAATACAGCACTCACAATTTAGAAGACTGAAGCATCAGCTTCTATGGAGAAAACAGAGGCACTGTAGCGAGCTTTATCTCTGTATCTCAAAGAGATTTGATGCGTTGCCACCGATCAGGGAGTTACTCCAGAAACCTCAGTCATTATTAGCAGGGTGGTGAGCAAAAGAAGCCGAAATTGAAGCTTGTGGCAGAATATTCCAGTTGGATGAGATTATTCACTTTTTAAAAAAACTGAATGGGTGATGAGATCTATTAATCTCCCATTCAAAAAGTTGTCAGTATTCAGGTAGGATAAAACCTGCAGCATATGCTTTAATTCCATTGAAGACAACATGATTATGTGCCATCTCGCTTCTGAAATTCTGAAAAGTCTGGGACTAAAGCTGTGGCTTACCTAATTTTAATTCTAGCTCTAAAACCTTTTTGTGGATGTGAACGTAAATCACAATTTTCCTTAACCATATCAGGTTCCCTAGCTAATTAGGTTAATAATACCTGACAGAGATAAATGGATAAAGTAGCATCACAACAATAACTAACAATTTTTCATTCTGTGATGAAAACATTTGATTTTTCATTTTGAATATATTTTAATGGAAGGTTGTTATTTAGTATCATTCCCAAGAAAAATCCTTGCAATTGGAAAATTTTACACAATTTCTAAATTCAGGTAAAGACAGCAGATGCCTTTCACTGGTTATTATTCCTAGAGCTCAGAATGCACTCTGAAGCACAGTCACTACAGTCACACTTTCTCTACATTTCTGAAGACTCATTTTATTATAAAATGTTGCAAATGTCAGTTCAAGACTGTAGTACATTTATGCGTTTTGTGGTGTTTTGTTGGTGGGTTGGTGTTTTTTTGTTTGGTTTGGATTTTTTTGGAGTTTGTTTGTTTTTCTGTGAAGAGACTGCTGTAACTGTGAGTTACAGCGCTGCCTCCTGAGATTCTTAGCTAGGGAAACATGCGCAGTACTTATTGTAATAAGTGGGATGAAAGCAGAATGTGGCCAATAAAAAACAAAAATCATCTGAACAACAATAATTAATGGCATGAGAAACATCTGGTTGTGAGAGGGCATAATAGCCTACAAATATCTGAAATTGAAACCAGAGAACTGTGGGATGGAAGAGGGACACCACGTGCAGTAGGCAGAAAAAGCTGAAAGCAGAAATTGAGGTTGACAGAGTAAAGCATTGAGACAGACTATCAAAATATTTTTCCTAGAAACAAGCATTGTAAGTCCAAGAGAAATCTTTAGAGAACTGGAAAAACGTGGCAAAGGGTTTCCCTAAAAACAACCAGTTCTCACACATCAGCGTGTAAATAAAAAATGTAGGAGTCCCTTGTTCTGTGATGCTTGTCTGTTTGGTTTCTCATTTCTTCTAAGCAGCATTTCAGGAAGACAGTGGCCGTGCCTAAAAGTGAAATTCCATGGAACAAGAGTGAAATTTAAAAGGCTTGGGACAGAGGCCATCAAAAGCCTAGCACCATTAACTGATCTGCTGATTAACTGATCTGCTTCTAAGTACGCAAAATAAAAATATAACGAGGAGATGGTGGTTTTCCACAAATAATAAACCCAAAAATGTATGTATGCACATAGGCACGTGTATGCATATATATATGGGAATGGTCAACGTTTATCACCCACAAGGGAGACAAGACTATTGGGAGTATAAAGAATTTACCAGTGTTCTTTTTTATAAAAACAATTAGGTTCATGATACTGGAGTTTAAAACTGCATTAAACTGGTGTAAATATTTACAGAATATTTATTAGCCAGCATGAACAGGCTTCACACTTGAGTAACCTTCAAGCCCATCTTCACCCTGTTTGAAATTTCAGTTTAAGAAAAATCACTTCCCGTCAGTAACTAAAACGCAATGCAATCTTTCGCAGCCTTGCTGGATAAGATCTTTCCTCCTCCTTTTGGCTAGTAAGTAAGGGTCTGCTGTGCTACTTCAATTCCGTTTCTTCCCATGCCCTTTCAAATATATGACAAATGAGTCAATCTCCAATTAAACGTCCATCTTTTGTTACCACGCCAAGACTTTGCATTCACACAGTATTCATCCTGCTTGTACTCCTCCTGCTCCCAAGCAACTATGTCACACGACAGAAAACATTAAAGCTTACACACTATTAAAAACACACTGTTGGCATGTCAGAAGTGTAAACACGTCAAGGCAGTGCCTAGATTCTTGAGCGGGACCACGAATGAACGAGCAGAGTACCTCACCAGGACGCCAGACTACTTGACGTGTGCAAACAACTTAGAAGAGCATCCTTCTGAGAGCAGGCTCTGCATAAATCTGAAGGCGTCAGCAAGAAATGAACAGAAACATTTAGAAAGGAGAGGGAGGGCCTGCTCACTCATGGAGATGCTCATCTAATGTCTCTGTGCTCTCCAAAGTCCCAACACTGGGGTGTTCTGTAGTTTAAAAAGCATGTGCCTTTAATTCATACAAATTATTTTGCTGGAAAATAATTTGATGAAAACATGTTGACATAACATGGTGTCATTAACTGTAAAGTGGGCACTGAAAAAATTTAAGCCTAACTTTAAACTATATAAATACTATAAAAATAAGTTCTCATTTCAAAATTTAGTATGTCTTCAATCAGTCTGGTTTGCAAAAAGTGCAGAGCACCTGCAATTCAAAAAGCCAAAGTTGGCACCCAAGTACCTAGGAACTAAAAAATCACAAGTTTCGTTTTAAAACACGGGTTTTAGGAGTTCTGGCTCAACTGAGTTCAAGTATTTCAGAGTCAAGCAGCAATCAAGCCTTACAGGAAACAATTTTATGGCACCTGCTAATTACTCCATCAGTTGGCATCAAAAGATTTTTCCTGAGATTTCTAAATATGCAAATAACACGGGAATTAAAAAAAGTGGGGTGGGGAAGTAAAGGAAAAGCGATCTAATAGTAATATCCTGGTTGTGCCATGCCCCATCCCAATATTAAGCCTACTGAAACCTTTTGCTTCCTGGTTGCTCTAAGATCTTATTCGCTTTGCTCTGTTCAGGCCAAATTATGCCCCCCAAGCTGCTGCCTGCCTCTGAAAATCGCCTCACCTGAGAAGGGTGGCTCAGCCTGACATAGCTGCTTCTTAAGCTACAGAAATTCAGCGTTTATTATTATAGATACAGGAGAGAAGCAGACCACACTTGAAACAGAAGTTAAAAAGAAAGCATCAGTTTAAAGGTAATACACCTGTGACAAAAGCACATAGAATTCTTACTTTTACAGCAAACCCGGATTATGCATACATTGTTCACAGCAAGTGAAAGCGAATAATGGAGAAAAACTTAACACAAACAGTGCTTTCTTAATGAAAATGGACACAGACCAAGCCTTTGTGTGCAGTTAATCAATTCCAGAGCCCTTTCCTTGGGTAAGAGGACACCAGTTAAGAAGTTTGGCCAAAATAAACTGCTTCTGCATTTTGGAAGCAGCCCAGAATTATGGGCTTAGTTTGACCTCTCC
Organism: Podiceps cristatus; assembly: GCA_000699545.1. Classification (NCBI taxonomy): domain Eukaryota; kingdom Metazoa; phylum Chordata; class Aves; order Podicipediformes; family Podicipedidae; genus Podiceps; species Podiceps cristatus. The sequence goes on along the minus strand of KL269684.1, from coordinate 12,381 downwards.
ATCACAAATACTTTATTACCCTGCCAGGCAACATCAGCTTTCACCACACAACCACAAAAATAGGCCAGAAGACCTCTCTGCTATAAAAGCAGGGAAGCTGAATAGAGCTGTCAGCTCGTTCTCACGATTCCTGCTCTACGAAGAAACAGGTGAAAGGCCATGAACTTTTTCTTTTCTGTTGACATACAAAAAGATACACTAAGCCTAGATATTTAACAGGACAAAACTAGGATGAGAAGTGACATTTCTATCTAACATCTCTATATCGATTACTGCTAGGTTACTATAAACAAAAAGGGCAATGCAAAATGATTCTTTTAATGTAATTTATTTTATACATTATAGGACAGTTGTGTTATTTCATTGTTTTGTGGATAGTAATTTGCTCTTACTTACGCATATCACCATCCCTTTCAGTGCCTCTTGTGACAAAGTTTCAAAGGCACCATAAATGTCAGTCATTAATTTTAGAACTCTTCAGCTAATCGGACAAAAATCTTTGTTCTTTCTACATGGATGCAAGGTGAGCATCTTTCCAGAGCTGCTGGGAGGACAAGTGCTGTCAGTCAAGGAGCCATCTTATACTCTTATGCAATACAGCAGTTGTACAGAAGTTGCACTCAGAGAAATTGTTGGATGCAGAAGCAAAGGACCAAACTAGAGTACTGTGCCTTCAGAGAGATTGTGTGTTGCGCCACTGTAATAAGGGTCAGTAATTTCAGTGCTGTGTTGACAGACTACCTTGTCTGAGAGCACATTACTCTACAATTCTTTCAGTACCTTGGAATAAAAAAGGAATTTTCTAGATGGCTCTCCACAGTCAATGTTGCTTCCTACCTCTGGATGATATTGCTGGTTTTGGTGTACATGTGACAGTTGTCTTGCTGTTCGAAAGACAATTTAAACTCTTCTTGAGCCCGAATGCCCACAAGCAGCAGTCAGCATGTCCAGGCCCTTGCTTGGTGAAAGCACATCAACCATTTGCATCAGAAACACTGTGAAAAGGAGGACTTTTTGTTTTATGTAATGAAATCACATGCAATGTCTAAAGAGCAGAAAAAGAACGTGTTGGATTGTTGTCTTAACCCAAAAAGGAGATGTTGGCAGACTGAGAAACTCAGAATGCACCCAGATAAAGAGTTCTGTGCATTATCATGAAGATGATAATTCATGTAGAAATGACATATCTATGCAAGATACTGACACCTGTGCTGAGACCAAGAGCAGGCATGTTTGCAGCATGTGTATAAACAAGAGGAGCTGGGAGGAGAGTTACGGGAAGTACAACTATTAGAGTACCTGCAGTTATGCAGTCGTCTGGGCCAGGTCACGCGACACTTACCAAAGTAGTGAACAATACAGAGAAGCAGCAGTAAATGCTGTGAGTTCTTCCCTGAGACGTTCGACTGCAGAAAGGACAAACATGAATCCTTTTCTTGTGACTGTAATAATTGCTCTGACTCAGCGGTTTAGTGAAAAGGTTTCATAAAGAATGCCTTCCAGTACGGAAACGTGGTGGTGTCCTGCACTGATAAAGATGAGCAGGAAAGACACAGAACGATGAATGACTGTGCAAAGAGGAAAGTGAACCACTGATACCACCTGCTATATTGTACTGAGAAAGAAGATGAAAATAGATTACATGAAGACTGTAACAGCTAAGCTCTGGCAGGAAAGCATGTTTTAAACAATTTTATGAGGTGTGCCACGGCTGTTTAACAGCAGACATTTCTACAAGCTAACAAAATGTTAGAGAGATGTGGTCCTGCCCTAACACCAGATCAGGATACTGGCCCACAACAGGAGGACGTGAATTCATGCTGTAAAATGGAAATAGTCAGATAGAGGCTACGATGCAAAACCCGAGAGGTACACAAGAATAAAGGGAAATAAAGCAGATCAGCGGAAGAATGAATGTTATTTCATAGCTAGATGATAACGGTCTACGGAGGATGCATAAAAGGACAGGTTTATAAAACTGCAGGATCAGCTTAGAGGAGAAACTTGTTAGAAATACATGGAGATGAGGAACTTGTGCCATCACCACAACATCCAATAACATTCAATTTTTGAAGGAAAAACATTGTTTTGGATTTTTTGTGCTGTATGGTCTGTTCAAATCTTTCTAAAACTGACTCAAGAGACATTTTGCAATCTAAAATACTAGTGCAACTTACCTCCTTTATCCTAAACCTGTGTTTCACAGAAGTAATATGCAAATACTAGAACTCAGCATGCCTTAGTAAAGATCACGGTCTCTAAGTTTCTAGCTGGGTGGTAGATACGAGCCACTTCAGCTGTTTCCCAGACATACAAGTATAAAATTGTAAAAAACTCTACAATCAGATACTCCAACCAGACCAAATGCTTATCAAACTGATCAGTCACTAAAGAGCCATAAGTAGAAGACCTTTGGATTAGGATTGCTCTCTTCTTGTTAGCCTTCGGGATATTTTTAAGGAAATAATATGAAGTAACTTAGAATTTCTGGTTTTTAAATAAGACAAAAATTCAAGTAACCTTGAAAAGGAGTACCTGTTGCCATGAGAAAAGGATAAAAGCCTCTAATTTGACCCATTGGTTCCTAGACCAATAACAGAAAAAACTTTGGGTAAAGATTAACACGGATATCTAGATCTGCCTAAAGAGTATCCTGAACCACATAACAGCCACAAGCTACCACAGAGCAAGAAACTTACCATGCAAGACTGAAATGTTATTAATTTCCCACGAATACAGCAACTGTAAACAGGAAGGATAACAACCATCTTGCTTATGGACCCAAGCTTAAAACTGCTTTCAGTTCTAAAAAAATGCTCGTCATTTGGCACTACAGTAGAACTTACTGAGAGGCAAAACTTTCAGTGCTTATCACTAGTCAAGTCTATGTTAGTGTTTCATAGTGCAAAACAAGTAGCTTCAAGTATCTAATGTCAGGCCAACCTTATCAATATAAATTTCTACATGATTTAAAATTTGCTGCATAATTAACCTACTCACAAGAAAAAAAGTTTCCATATTCTGTGAAAAAGCTTTCTAACATCCTCCATTTGAATGTACGCATGAAAGTATTTAAGTAGTACATTCCTAAATATCATATTTTTATAACTAAAAAACCGCAAAACAAAACAATAAAAGACCATCTTTAAGACATGATTAAGTTTGTGTCATTTCAGCAGACAAGTTTCTGGTTTATACTCTATCAGCTAACATGATTGCCGGATTTGATTCCTCAGAACTATGCTGTGCTGGAGGAGTAAAAACTAGGAAGGTTCTACTCACTTTCCACCCTTGTTATGAAATACTGTCTCTTGAGACTGACAGTCCTTTGCTAAAGGACATATATTTGATCCTCTTCTGCCAGTAACAACTGCAGACTGGCAAAAACACTAATACGAATAAAAGAAAGGATTTTGGTATTTATTTTTGTTACTGTGTCACACACCACAGCATTTCTCTCTAGTGTCAAGAAGGTAGGATCTATAAATAGAACTGCATTTTGTTCATGTCACTACAAGTGGAATACGTGAATAATTAAAGAATTCACAGCTCCAGGTAAAACGGCATCAATCTTAGAGTCTGACACTACCGAACAGTCTTGGTGAGCAGGTGTGCCCTAACAAAATGCTCTGCTTCTGTACCATAGCCAGCTCCCAACCCACAGCTGGCTCTAAGGCATTTAAAATAAATAAATAAAGCAGCAAAACAAACAAAATCCACTTATTAACAACTATGCACAGTTTCTGCTTCATAAATGCCATTATTCAGCAACAATAATCTTCAGGAACTGCATTATAAATACACCTGCCACTTGCATCCAAAAGCCATCTAGCACAGCAAAGATGAGGAATATGTTCAGAAAAAGATGTTTCCATAAGTATCAGTCGGACATACATCTTTCAAGAAAACTAGAAAGATGATTTCTTTTTCACTTCTGATGTCTTTTGATATTTCCAATCTAATTTTTTTAATGTTATAGCTGTAGCACCATTATCATGTGCATCATGTGACCGAGACGAAATTGCTGGTTTTCTTCAGATATACCATAATTTGAAAAAAGGGGTCCAGCTTCTCTAACTCTGTGATAAATTACCTTGCAGTGCTCTCTCTCGTGGTGGATAACGTGTCAAAATTTCAAAGCTGAAGTTATGAAAAAAAGTTTCCTTTTAAAAGAGCTATTACAACATGTATTCCTCAGAGCCTTAATTATAGGACATTTTCAAAACTGTATGATACAATGTCAAACCCTAATCAAAACAGTGTATTACCTTTGTTTTTCTACGGCTCAATGACACACAGGAGACCCCACCGAACCTCTTTCAGTCTCTTCAAAGTTGGTGTTTTGATCTCAGAGTTTTATTTTTTATTTTTTGTTCAAGAAGCGATGAAACAAATGGGAACAGGCACCAAACACCCACAAACTCACTGTGGGCTTGGTAGCCATTGCCATTTCTTCCTTCTACCAAGTCTTAATTAACTAAATGCTGAAACACCACAGCCAGACTTTTTGGACTTCCCATCCGAGGCCAAGGTTCTTTGGAAACACTGACTAGCCTGGAGCCAGCAAAAAGACACTTTCCTAAGGTGCACAGCATCAGAAGAACAAATGCTTCTTGCTCCAAAATTACAGCAGATGAAGTTACTGTGTGAACTAACTTACAATGCTCATTTCAACGTACGTTTTATCTCACATCTAGGATTGGTTTTTACCTGTTCTCTAATAGCATCTGTCCCCACCTATGTGTCAGCTGTCTTACCCCTTTTCAGGGCCGTGATTAGTCTCTGTATGTCCGCGATGGTGCTGGGATCTCTGGAGGAAGATCTGTGTGCCAGGCCCTATACCGCACCCGTTCCAGGTGGGAGTGAACTGGTCTGCGGGTTCCTGCAGCTGTTTGCAAAGAGCTGTACGTATCTGGATGCCTCCTGCCTCGGTCTGTTTCCTCACAAAAGGTGCTGGTGACTTTGTACTACTTATGCAGTGGGTAATGAAGTCAGTAATCAAGTCAAGCTAGAATAAACGTAATTTTTGAGTTGCATAATGTACATTATCACACGAACTTACAGTAAGATGTTAAAGACTAAGCTACAAGCAAAACCACAGGTTTTAAAGTTACTGATACAGTTGGCCCTCAATGCATGAAAGAGCCTTCTGGGTTGTGAATTTGCTGATACATAAGACGCAGACGTATTCAAACTGGCTTAGTACAAGTCAGTACTAGTCTGAAAGCAGAGTCCCGCCTCTGTTGAGGGCACCTCAGGAATCACGATAGGAGTGCCACCCTCACCATCCTCATTTTCCTGCCACATTCTCCTGCTAGATATCCGACGTAGATAAAGGAAAATCAAAAAGCAATGCACACTGTGTTTGCTCTCCCTGCATCACCCAAACAGGATGAGATTTACTAAACCTCAAAATTACATATAAAGAATTAACAAGGACTCCAGGGTTGGTTTTGTTTGTCTGTCTCAAATAGTACCTCCTGAATCTTCTCTGGTATTTGTATTGTTCGAATAAAGTTTATACCTAATGGAGCTCCTTAAACACAGGGAAAAAATATCAAAGAACAAAAGAAAGTGAACTAAAAACCAAAACAAAATCAACACCTTGGGGTAGTAATTTCCTAAACAACCTAATTCTATTTAAGTTTTATCAGTTGCTTATATGTCCCCTTCATACAGTCACACAAGGAATGAACTAGGACATTTGTTGCTATGGCAAAGGGATTTTCCAGTATTCTTTATTAACCTATTTTGTCAAATACTTCAAATACATTTCCTAATATGCCAGAATATTGCTAAAACTATATTAAAAAAAAAAAAAAAAATTTCAGCAGAGCTCCCCAAAACAGCATGTAATGCCCATTTGTATTGGGTTTGTAGATAAAATACGGTCAAAGCTTTGAGACAAGCATCGGAAACATTTTTCAGAATCAAATAATCAATAACGGCACTGTGTCCCTTCTTTTATCTCACATCATTAACTTTAATGATAGTAACTGAAACTCTGTCATATGCAGTGAACTGGAAATAAAGCAGTGGGTGGGATTTTTTTGGTTGGTTGGTTTTTTGGGTTTTGTTTGTTTTTCTTTTCTTTTTAAGCTTTAAATATGTATTTTTAGAAATAGCTACTGTAAAAGCAAGAAATCTTAAAAAAGTATGCCACAAAGTTGCAAGACTGCAGTAAAGCAGCTTTATCAGTCTAGAAAGCAAGTTGCCTTCACTGGCAGCCAGAGATAAGCCATTCCAGTGCACAGAAAGCTTAAAAACCACAGGAGTTTCAGACTGGGGAGCAACAATTGGTTTTAGATTGAAATTATTGGAGATGTTTTGCACAACATAATCTGTTCTTCGGGGTGACCCAGTTTCAGGTGAAGGTTGTTTGTAAATTACTTTGATAATATTCTCAGGCATGGCACACAGTTTATTTTAACCAAAATAACAGAAGTCCTGTTTGGAAGACACAGGTGACAAAAAGCATAAGCAGTGAATACTTCTTAACCAGACATAAGACTCCGGTCGGAAAGAAAAGCCACAAGGCTATGATAATTATATGTTCAAAGAAGTTACTAATTACAGAAGTCTCAGCTAGACCACTAACAAGAAACTTTTAAGTCACACTAGGATTGTCTTCCATCCTCATTCTTTTTTCCCTTAGTAGTCAGTTTATGATATGCTTTCACCACAATATTCAATTGCGCCATTGTGGACATCCAAAATATTGCTGATATCACCAACATTAAAAATAACCTTTTCAGAAACACCAAAACATTTTTATGAAAACACTTCCTACCAGAGTATCAGCAAAGTTGTCATAACCTGTCATCAGTAGAAAGCATGTACATTATAACACTACAGATTTCAGTGATTTAATTTTATTATACAGACAGACATGTATTATGAGAACTAATGTGTTCTTACACATGACCTCAGCATAAAGTACTTCAATGGTCTGTAAATCAACCGGCTCAAGATAAATTGGAATACTTAATTTAGAACCACTCAAGGAAAAAAAAATAGGGAGAAACGACTTTGGGCAGGAAAATAAGTTAGTTAAATATAGATGCATTAATATTTAAGACATACATCTAAGATGGGGAGGGGAAAAAGGGGAGAGAGACAATCTTAGTTTAGCACTCATCTTTCAGACCATCTGAGGATATCCAGTTAAATTTAATAAGGGCATTTGAAACGACTAAGCATATAGACTGAAAATGAAAAAAACCCACACCATAAAAAATGGCCTAATTAAATTTCTTATAAATTGAAAAATATAGTAGCAATTGCATAGTATATACTAAATTGAAAGGTATCAAAAAAGCAGAATTTTGAAATCCAGACACATGTTCAAGGGTATATAGTGAGAGACAAAATTTGTGGCAATAATATTTAGAGAAATCAAGAGTTTCATCTGTGAGAACTCACTGACCTTCCAAAAGACTGATTTATGAAACTACGAACAGCCTGCTTGCTGCCATATGCTAGACTACGGCCAACCTTTCTAAGCTCTGCAGTTGTATACTGCCACACTTAAAAAAAACTTTTAAGCTTAAATGCTCTTCCAAGCTTGATTCTTTCATTCAGTTCTTCTGAAAAAGAATGACTTCTGTTTAAATGAATTATGTATTATTGAATTGCACACATGGTGTTCAAACAGAGCTCACTAATCTAGAATTAGCCTAAAGTTATCTTAAGAAAGTCCACACAATTAAACCAGTGTCACCTCTTAATGAAGACCTATATTATGTTAGTAAGACCCTGGGTTGGGGAGAGAGAGAGGGGCAATTAAAACAAGAACAGAAGTATGTTCTGGGTGCAGTAGCCTTCCAACTCATGTGTTATGTAAATATTAGTCCATTTGAAACACATCTTTCAATTAGCTGGACTTACTCAGTTCAAATGCATTCTACTGTCTCACTAGAAACTTGCTCAGAAATAGGACCCAAACTTCATGGTTAACTGCATTTTTTTTTTTTTTTTTAAAGATGCAACACTTGCTTGTATGGATAGGTCAACAACCTCCCACTGAACGAGAAGACAGAACTTCTGCACAACAAACATGCAGCCTCTAATCCGATTTTGAGAGTGCTTTTAAAAGCTTTACATTTCAAATGGAAACAGATTTAACACAGAGCAATTCCAATGGCTTCTATACTGCTTTCTCCAATTCTTTTACATTAAGTGCTTCCACAGCAAAAGTTCAATTATTTTTGAAAGGAAAACAGGCTAGTACCAGCATCAAAGTGGAGAATTACTGTTCAGAACAGAACTAAGTTTTTTTCACTAAGGAATTCCTATCAAAACGATTGTTTCTATATGTGGCATGTCTACAATCAGTCACTTATGAATTATTTTACATCGTTCTAAATTTATCAAGAATGTTCTCCAGCCTTCACCTAAAAATAACAACCACCTCACCCAATTCTTGCTGATGACAGCAAAAAGACTTCTACTAACTTCATCACACCGTAGTTAAGATCTGCACACAGTGAGTTTCCCTAAATCTACCATGATTTCAAAACACATGTAAGATTTGTAGTATACACTCACATGCAAACACATACCTTCTTCAGCAACACACTGCAGAAGACAGAGAATGAGGGAAGAAAAACTTTTTCTGTACCTGGCAAGTCAGAAAAAAGGAGAATGCATTCATTGAATCCATTAGCCAGAAGACGATCCCTCAGTTGTTGAAGTATTGCAACTCCAATACAGAATGGGAAGGAAGAATTTCCAAGCAGTAACGTATCCCACAAGTGAAAAATTTTGTGCAAAGGAAAGACATCTGTATGATGAACAAACAATAAAACAAAGCTATAAGCATATAAGTTGACAAAAACACGTACACACACTCTCAAGGAGTTGCCTATATCCTTTCTTCTTCTCCCATCTTAGGGTTATTGCTTTTTTTATTTGGGAGCAAAAAGGACTCAACCTGTTCAGAAACAGGTTTGTATTCATATGCAGCTTGATTATTCTGGAAATCATCAGGGTCTGCTTTCATTATTAAATACTTAGAAATGTGCAGGTTTTCAGATTTCAAACACAAAATTAGGCAATGTATTTTTCTTTTGGTACGGTGCAATTATGCATTAGGACATGCAGAAGTTTTTCCAATAGCATGACAATGTTAATGAGTTAGTCACCTCAGCTACTTAAAATAAGACAATGAGCAGAATAGACCAAAAACTGGCAGAATAAAGGAAAGACAAAGTGAAAGGCCTGTTAAAAATAGCACCATATCATATATACAAGTTGAAGGTGGCTCTTCTAAAATAAGCTATCCTTCAACTAAATAGTTCTAATATTTTATTGCAATTCATTGCCGAGGAAACCATCTCCTTGTTTTTCCAAAGGTGGTGATTCTTGTGAAATTTTAGAAGAATGGGCAACTGCAAAAAGAAGACGGCTTTACAGTCAAGATCTTTAGAAATCGCCATCAAGAATCTCACATTAAATTCTTTGAGATTTCATCAGAGAAACAATCCATCAGCTCTTTTTGTCCTGCCATTTTTTTTCCTTTTTAAATTCAAAGTCTGCCAATGTTGACATGAAATAAAAAAAATCAGAGATCTTTGAGGAAAGAAGACTTTTAATTGCTTTCTTGACTTGCTTTATTAACTTTGTCCTCCTTCATTAAAAGCTCACCAAATTATAAAGCTCTTTTTGTTCCTAACATCAATGCACAAATATCATAATAAACTAGTGCCAGCAGAATAACACAATGTGTCAAAGTGCAATCAAGAAAGCTTGTTTTGTGGACTTCAAAAACAAAGTTACCCTCTTTCTTACATGATCTGGGTGAGGTTTGGGTTTAGTTTTGCTTTTTAAAACTATCATCATAACTTTTTCCAGTAGATAAAAGGTTCCTTTGCACACTCCCTAAATACTGCACATGTAAAATAATCCAGTTCAAATTTAATATAGTATTGCTTCGAAAATATAAGAAAATGGTAATTATTGTCAAATCAGCACAGAAAGTGACAGGCACTGTTGGGACTCAAATCACAATGCACATTCCTTGCAAATTACAAGCAACCTACTAAATGATAAACAAATCACATGAATTAGGAAGGTTTTAGCTGAAAAAGTGAGAAAAATTATGCTTAAGAAATACAAAAACATTTAGTCAGTGGAAAAAGAATCCATACTCACGTGTGAACATTGTAAGAAACCAAGGAATGGCATAAAGCTGCAAAAAAGAGGGGGGAGAGAACAAAAGAATGTTTTATTAAGAGCTGAAGTTGCTTGTGATAATTGCCTACTACATAAAAAAATGCCTACCTTGAATGTATTTAAAATGGGAAAAAACAGCAGTGGCAGAACCACTATCACACAACTTTTAGCCCCTCAGAGAAGCCTTTTCCTCCCCCAGGTCCCCATTCTCATCGCTTACAAATTACTGCTGTGTGATACTGTACTGAAAGCAACATCAAAAACAACCAGTAGGCTTATGTTTGCAAAAAATAACCCCCAAAGTCTTAAAGAACTCAAACCCCTGCTCTATTAAATTGTCACAGTTCTCGCCATACATATGTATACTGCTAAGTGAAAATTAGCGCAGGATGCCTGAACAAGCATATACCAACTTGATTCAATGTATATTTTTGACTATGGGAAAAAAAGAAATGGTTCCACGTCAATAATTAAAAGTGCAAACCACAATTTCCAACAGAAAAATTAATGATATCTACCTTTTTCTCCTATGGTGGTACTTATTAAAATGTATATTGATCAGTTAAAGGCGGCAAGCACAGGTTCATTCTCAAAAGCATATAGTGCCAATTGCTAACAGCCTTAGCACTTAGGTTGTTCTCCTGTGACCGCTAAAGGCAGGCGCCAGCTGAAGAATTTGAGACTGCTTCGGCACTTACGCTACCATGAGACTGTCTATGTGCTGCTCCAATAGCTATAGAAAACTTTAGGTTCTTCTAATTTTCATACTCATAACATCATATAGAGAAAACTCAGTGTGCATTAGAAGAGCTAAGCATTTATGACACCTTAAGATTTTCTCAATTTTCATGGAAGTATTTCGAGTGTTGAAGGCAACAGAATCTATTTTCATGAAACACCGAACTGCCCCAAAAGTCCCCACAAATCAAGAATGCAAAAGCGAGACGGCCTTTGTTAAATTTTACTCAGTTCCATAGATCATGCACCCTGTTTTCCACTTCTGAAGATTTACAGTTAGACATAAAGCTTAATAGATTACTTTTTAGCTCATAAAAAGTGCTAATTAGTCCTTCTATTAAGCTTTCCCTGGAAGTACGCAAATGAGAAGTAGAAAGCATAATCAATATTATGTTAATAAATTACTACTTACTCCATAAACTCTTAACTGGGTTACGGCACTGATTAAATGATGCACAAATGTGCTGAAAAGCTCTTTAGCACAGCGTTCTCTAAATTTTAACCCTACATCTTCATCTGAGCACCTGACAGTATCTGAACCATGCTGTCCAAAAAACTAAAAAAGCTGTGATGACCAGACTGTTCACCACTTTTAATATTCAGGAGGCTTTTATAAAACTTGGCCTCCAATCCACCAATTAATTAATTTTAAGGGTTCAAATCCCCCAAACAAATCAATTTCTATCACCATTTTCCCCTTATAATACATTCATGCTATTTCCCGAGTGCATCTTTGCCATGCCTTCAAGAGACGGCTCCCTAGTGAGTAACAACATACCCTGTTCCCTGAAACAGCCCCTACAGTAGTTGTGATCAGCTTGGAGGCACATACTTTGTGTGGATGTCGTTCTGAACTACATTACTACTTTGGTATTTAAAAGCAATTATTTCCTCCTTTTCATATATTTAATTAAAATGTTTTACCAAAGCAGATCTACGCTTTCTCCTAACTTCGCACACACCTCTATCTTGTATGCATCTGCACAGAAATAAACTGCTAAAAATGTGAAACATTAAACAGATTATTAAAAGGTAACCGTAAGGCAAAGCACTGCTTTGCTCTAAACGATCTTCACCAAATCATCAACCACGACATGAGAAGTAGGTCAAACTATTTCAGCAGAAGGTATTAGGCAAGTTTTTATTGAAGGGATTTTTCTCTCTGATTTTCATGAATATAATGTTCTAGACAAGGAGGCCTCGGTAAACCTGAAGAGGTTATGATAACTGTTAATAAGCAAGCAAAGAAAAGCCACGACACCGGTGGTATTATTCCGCCATGCAAGTCAAATTGAAAAACACAGACAAAAAGAACTGCAGGGACTTGAAGTCCTCAAACAGGTTACCCAATCCTTCTCTCCAAGGACGGCTCCGGTCACCTCTGACCAGCAAAGGCCGCCCCCTAGCAATGCCGGCGGGAACAGCACGGGGCCGTGCTGCCCCGGGGAGGCCTGCGACCTGCGACCCGCT
>KL269683.1:6548-50575 GCA_000699545.1 Podiceps cristatus | reverse complement strand
CAGATGTTTTTTGTCATCGTGATGTAACAGTGCACTCCGGGTTTATGTTTCAATACCCTGAACAGTAGGGCAGAAACCGAGGGGAGCTCTGGACTCAGTGGTGGAGAAGGCCATTCAGCTGGTGCTGGGCACAGCTGGGACACGGACCTGTGCAGTGCACGTATTGTGGTTGCTGTATATTGCCCAATTCTAGCCCTTAGGATGTGCAGTATCTCTGAAGTTACCTTCTGTGCAGGCACACGTCTACCAAAATAAACTATTCTAGGAATGAGACATTTTTAGACTTGAAAGAAAGAAATAATGGTGGGGAGGAGAAATGTGAAAGAAGGACGAGGGAGAAAGTACTAAGGCAGTTACTGACCCAAGAATTTACATAACTCAGTTCAGTTAGTTCTTCTTTTGTTTATGAGTTTACTGACATTTTCATAAGATCAGTTAAGTTCAAAGCACTTCAGACCTTGTTACTATCCAGGTGACGAGGCAAGTCCTATCTATTTTTTTTTTCCCCTCTCACTGGAAGAACAAGGATTCTTTTATAATCTTGCACAGGATAGTATAAGGAAGCTTTGCTTGCTCTGTAGTGTGTGGTTAATAGCAATTTGCAGAACTTAATTGCAGATCTTACTGATGCAGTGGTCTGAATGCTTCTGATTGATTGATTGCTAAAATTTAAAGGCTGGCATGCTGCTCCAGCTGCACCCAACACTAGTAAAATGAATGTACTTCACATGCCTGATCTTGTGTTCTCACACTGTATTGACTGTTGGAATTAAGAGCAGAGAAGAAAAACGTTAGAAGTTCACAGACAAGAGAAGCGCAACAGACTTCCAGTAGTAGTCTGGTAGTAACCATGATTTAAAAGTCAAATAAGTACGTAGTTCCTGAATGAGCAGAAGCACTCCTGAAATGTAGTTGTTTATCTGAAAAATTATTCAAAAGACATTATGGAATTTCTCATTGAATGTTGTGATGATTTCCAGAATTAGCATTCTCGTTCTAAACACAGATGGGGGAGAGAAACACCACTGCCAAATCTGAAAATGCAATCTGGAGTTCGAATGAATACAGGGTTGGGGATTTTGCTGCTGCTTTTGCCTAGTGGAGGGCCAAAGTTAAAGCCTTGCTTGCATCAGTTTGTTCTCAGTGTTGTCAGTAATACCCATGGTGATTGCTGCCCTTGTGCATGGTAGTTTTTTGACCCAGGTATAAGCCGTTGGACTGGGTTGGTACACAAGCAAAAGGGAAATACGTCACGTTTCCTCGTGTTGGCTCTTCATAGCTTGTGACAGGAAAAACACAAGGGTTGGAAATTAAGACTCGATACAGCAATGAGGAAGAAGGTATTTTTTCACAGTGAAATTCCTTTAAGGATACCCTTCAGGATTTTGGAAACCTTCAAAAGCAGTGTCATGTTTTTTCCATCACCTGGTAAGCCATTTTGAACAACTGAGAATTAAAAAATGTGGGTGAGTACATTATTGCATCTAGGAAACGAAGTCAAGAAAGACTGGAAAGCATCTCCGGGTTGTACACATGTGCACGTGTTCAGGCTGCTCAGCTGCCTCCCGTACAGGCGGTGCTGCTACGTCTGTGGAGGGGAATAGCAGACAATGTTCTCCTTGCTGACCCAGTAGACAAGCATACATGTAGCTGATAGGAGAGCAGAAAAAAGCAGCGATTCCTAATGGGGTAATGGCATAATGGTATCTTGCTTTGATCAGAAAAGTACTAGGCATTGCTGGCCCCACAAGCATTGAGTGCCAAATGTTGTTAGACACTAAGTGTATACACTCTGTGCCATCTGGGACATGGGCTCTGGGAAAGGGGACACTGAGCTGGTGTAAGCTGCTACCATGGTGTTGCTGAAGTCCTAGGGCAGGTAAAGTTTACACTGGCTGATGACCTGCCTGGGTTCATTATGGTGGGGGATGTCTAGGATTTCATTTTCTACGGTACTTTCACCATACCCGTCTCCTTTTCCCCTTAAGAGTCAGTCAAAACAAAGCCCATTTTAAGACATGAATGTAGAAAATGTGAAACATAAGGATCTTTTACAAAGCGTCTTTTACAGTGCTGGGGACATAAAACAGGGCAGTGGAAGATAAGCCATTATGTATGTTGAGGAAGTCTAAGAATAAAGATTATAGGCAAACAGTCTACCTTTCTTTACAAGGCCTTGATTTACATCCCTGAAATCTCAAATTTAGCTATTACAATGAAGTCCTGTTGCACACAGAGCTGACTTTTTATCACCACTTAAAATCTAATTAATCCGTATCGAAGCACAAAGATTTCTGTTGTGTTTTAGGGTGAGGGGTCATAGAGCCTTCTTTGTTCATCCTCAGGCTTGTAATCATCAGGCATTGGGATATAATTTTACCAAGCAAATTGGAAGGTAACAGATCAAATCCTTATCGGAAAGCCTAACTCATGGTTTAGTGAAGTCCTTCGTCCTTTATGTGAAACTTTATATTTGTGAAGAACAAAAAAGTGTTTCAGAGCTTACAAAGGGTTAATAGCAAGGGCTTATATTTGGGACAGCAGAGAAGTAAAATCATCACAGCTTCCACCATCACTCAAGGTAGCAGTTGTTACAGAACCTCTGGGGAGACCTTCCTCCTCAAGCTTTCAGGACTCTGCTCTTATGGCCTTGGTCTATCGGCCAATGATGCAGTTCAGTGGCATCCTCTTCTCTCTGCTGGGATGGGTCCTATCCTGCCTCACTACCTATTTACCCCAGTGGAAAAATCTTAACTTGGAACTGAATGAACTGGAGATCTGGACCATGGGACTCTGGCAAGCTTGTGTTGTGCAGGAAGAAGGGGGAATGCAATGCAAGGACTTTGATTCTTTCCTAGCTTTGCCTCCAGAGCTCAGGATTTCTAGGATTTTGATGGTTTTTTCCAATGGATCAGGGCTTTTTGGCCTCTTGCTCTCAGGATTTGGGTTGGACTGTTTGAAAATTGGTGAAAGACAACAGGAACAAAAGAAACGGCTGTTGCTGTTTGGAGGAATGCTCTTCTGGATATCGGGGATTACAGCTATTGTTCCAGTTTCTTGGGTTGCCCATTCCACAGTCCAGGAATTTTGGGATGAGAATATTCCAGATATTGTTCCCAGGTGGGATTTTGGGGAAGCGTTATTTGTTGGCTGGCTTGCTGGATTTTGTCTTGTACTAGGAGGATCCCTACTTAATTGCACAATCTGCTCAACTGAAGTCCATCCATCTTCGGTCCGTTACGCAGTAGCAGAACAGCAAGATCAGTGTCAACACTTGGAAACTGAAACTAGGCCTTAAAATGGAAGGTTTTAAGTGGTACAGAAAGACTACCCTATCTTTTTCAAACTCTAGTGCAAGCCAGAAACTTGTTCCAGTAGTAATTGAAAGGAGTCTTTGTTACCTAGCTGATTTCCTAAACTCCTGTCTGTTTTCTCCGTAACTGGTATTGGAAGGTGGTGTGATTTCTCACCCGCAGAACTGTTTAAAACTTTGTGTCACAGCAGAATGGTGAAGTTTTCACAGACTGCGCAAAATAGGTGCTTTTGCTTTCTCAACTGCACTGTAAAATCCTGAAAATGAATATGCATGTTCCCTTAAAGCTTAGCTTTTAACCAAAATATGCTTCCTTCTCATATGTAACCAATTAAATCAGCCTCAAAGCTTGACTCCCTGTTGCAATTTTCCACTTGCCTAATGGGGTGCCGTACAAACTTGAGAGCTTTCACATCCAAACCAGTCTAAATACATGCATCGCATCCAGTTGTTTTTCTGTGTACTTGGAAATTGTTCTGCCAAGAGACTCGTAGGTTACTGAAATGCTAGGAAGCGTTGCAGATGTCATGTGCGTGGGACGCTGCAGGGTGGGTGCTTCGTCCCCAGGAAGTTGCGTTTTCCTAGTCTAGCAGTTTAAGCTGCCTGTACAGGTGGTTCTGTTTCTGGCATCTTTATGAACAAAAAATAGGCTGAGAAACACTGCTTTAAAAATACTTACACTGTATCTTCTTTGATACAGGTACTGAAGTGCTAGGCATCCTGTTCAAGGCTCCTTAAGCTCCATTCACTCACGTGTTCAGAACAACATGTTGCTGTAACCTTTGACTTTAAGTAAATGATATTTAACTGGTCCCAAAGCAGCCAGCTTCAGTTGCTGTAAGGAGAAATGACTCAATGTGGTATTAAAACTTAATTTAAAAACGAAGTGTGAGATGCCAAAACTAGCAGAACTGCTGTATGCTTTTGCAGGTGGATGGAAAGTTTATGCTTTTCTTAAAAAAACCAAACCCCAAACTCGGAGAAGGTGAGCTGGGCTGTGGCCACACCCTTCAGCAGCTGCTTTACCACACCACCTCCTTAGGCCCCAGGCACTGCAGATGGCACCAGGCACCACAAAGCAGGAAGGGGAGGAGTAGTTCATGATTTATAAAGCCTTGTTTTACCTTTTGCTTATGTTCAGTATGACAAGGAATTGAGCAGACTAGAGTCTGCAAAAGCAAGCGGTTTAGTGCTTCTGTGACTGCTAAAAATGAACTTGGTCCACAGACACAGGCTACAGTTAGTTGGATTTCTGTTGTCTGTACTAGGATGGATTTTAACAGGTACCTGTAACTATTTACCAGACTGGAAGAATCTCAACTTAGACTTAAATGTACTGGAGCTTTGGACCATGGGACTCTGGCAAACCTGTATAGTCCAAGATGTAGGAGGAACACAGTGTAAAGACTTTGATTCTTTCCTAGATTTGCCTCTAGAATTCAAGATTTCCAGGATTTTGGTATCTACATCAAATGGACTGGGACTTCTGAGCCTTGTGATCTCTAGTCTTGGTTTGGACTGTCTAAAGATGGAGGATGCACAGCAGAAGCTAAAGAAACAGCTGTTACTACTTGGAGGTATACTCCTGTGGATGTCTGCAGTACTGGCCTTAGTCCCTGTTTCTTGGGTTGCCCATACAATAATCCAGGAGTTTTGGGATGAAGACATCCCAGAGATTGTGCCCAGATGGGAAATAGGGGATGCACTGTTCAGTGGTTGGTTTGGTGGATTTTTTATAATTCTCGGAGGATCGCTCCTCCTCTCCACAATCTGCTTATCATCTGACCATCAATTACCAGAGCAGTATGCGATGGCAGATACGCAGGACACCCATCAACATCTGGAAATTGGAAATAGAAGACTTTAAACAGGGTATATGTCAGGCTTTCAGATTTCTTGCTCTTGCACTACAGTAAGAAAGGTCTGGTGAACAGATAGGTTACTCTTTACGAGATCAGGGGGAGGGATCACTTCCTTTAATCACTACTTACGTACCTTTAATTTTAATTACGTTATTGATGAGCTATGGAGATCTAAGTCACCACCAGATTTCTCCAAAATCTGATCAATTGCAGACTTTGCTTTTGTAGGGGTTGGTTGTATGGTGTTGTGTTCGGTTTGTTTGGGGTTTTGTTTTGGGTTTTGGGTTTTTTTTGAAGATAAATGAGTATAAAAATCTTAATCTCTAGGCATGCATAGAGACTTGACCATATTTTAAATGGCAGAACTCCTAGTGGGGCTGTTTTAAACAAAGTCTTTTTAATAAAACTGTTTCAGTCCTGAAACAGTTTGTAGTGCCAGTTCAACATGCATTACAAAAGCCTAAAACAGTACAGCCCTGAATGAAGTTCCCTGGACCTCTACCACTTACACCAGCCTAAACTAAATGTTCTCAGACAGTGCCATGTAACAAAAGGCAGGGGAGCGAGGGAGTGTGAGCAGGAGCCTGAATGTATCCCTGCACAAGCTCTCTCTAAGGAAATCCTGTATTTCTGAATAATAATGAGACAATGTCCAGTGGAAAGCTGACTGCGTTCATTGCTATTGCAATTTTTACTTAATGAATGTAAAGAACTAACTTCATGTATATGAACCAGTTTCTATATAACTTATCCTAAGACTTGTCAGTGATTGATGTGAACTTTCTATAAATTGCAATGATTTTACAATGACAAAGCTGTAGCAGCCATCTGTTTCTGCAAAGAGCCTATGAAGACACAGAACAGCAATAAAAATTAAATAAAACACAGGTCTGGAAAAGATCTTTGTTAAAAAATGTATTTTCCAATCACTGAAACACATGGAAAGTGCAGAGACAAGTTAATCTATGTGATGTACTTTCATACTCGTACAGACAAAATTAGAACAGAAACACATTCAGAATATAACCTGATTAAATATTTAGTTCAGTCCTGAGCATTTGATATTTAATACAGTATAAACATAGCAATAGTAAAAAAAAAGTCTTAAAATTATTTGATTTCTGTTCTATTACAGTTTCTGCAAAACTTTGCTCATTTGGCTAAATATTCTTGTAAAAGTAATATTTAGATTTTGATATATGCAACTGCAGTGACCTTGGTACTGGGAAGTAGAACTTGTTACATTCGTTATACCCTGCTGTGCAGAGTAAATTCCACTTCAAGAGCAGTATTTATAATTTTAAACTGAGGGGGTTTTATTTGTATGTACTATTTTAGCTTATTCTATTGAGTGTTTCAAGTGTGAATAATCTGAATTAGTAAAAAACCCCCAAACATAGAATTGTTAAAAACTGCCTATAAATATGTTCAACTTTACCAATTTGGAAAATGAAGAGCCTGAAGGTGTTTGTCTCTCATTTTTAAATGAGTTTTGCAAGCTAAGGTCAGCAATACTTAAATTTTGACCTCACCTCATGCTTACAAATCAGACAATAATACTTTTTTTGAAAATTATTCAACATCTGAGGAGAAACAGCTACTCCAGCAAGAATTTAGACAGCTCTAAGTATTTTTCACAATAGCATCCTTAATGTCAAATATTTTTATGGCCAGAACTGAACTATATTAAACAGAACATAAATAAGACTGTAAATAAATAAAAGAAAAAATCATAAAGTACACCTCTAAACATCATTCTACAAACAACTTTATATAATCAAGTGGAGAAGCTGAAACTGTCAACCTTCATTTCACCTCTACATTAAATAATTCCAGATTTGTTTTGTGTGTTTTTTTTTTTTTTTTTTTTAAATTGACCTGTTATCTCAAACACAAGAAACAAAAAACCAAATGGGGCATTCATAAAGGATGTTCAATCACTCATCTTACCCAAAATAGCATGTTTGACTATACATTTAAGTGAACTGATGGATTTGTGCATAAGAAAACCCTTGGGTGTTACACAGACCTCTCATCACAGAATTGTCACACTGAATTTGAGACAGCTGCTACCGTATTGTGGTTATACTTGCTTCCATTTTCTCACCTGGTAATTATAGCCTTTTTGAAAGATGCAGTCCATGCGTATGTGGCTTCTTGTTTGGGGAAGAAAATGTTAGCCAGTGAATGAAATACATCCAAGTGCAACATACTAAACAGAAAATGAAATAATTCTGTTAGATGCAAGGTCCACCTATTTACACAGTACCTACAGAAGATAAGACCCCCACCTGCTTTACCAAGGCAGGGCTGCTTAAGCACCTACAGCTAATGTGCTGGACTCCTAACAGACTGCAGCCAAGTTGATGCTTCTTCCTAACAGGCTGCTTCACGTAAGACAAACTTGAAACAAGCCCTTCATATCTATTTATTAAACCTGTGCATCCTCAACTGCACACAGGGTCAGTAGTGTGTTTTAAAATGTTATTGACTGTACCAAAATATGTGGAGGCTTCTAGACAGGAACTTTTGTTTTTCAGAAAGGGTTTACCTTACCAACAAGATTTCTGATAGCTCAGTCACTATGTGACAGGTTTTTCTCCTGGTACAATTACTTTAATGAAAACATCTTTGTATTTGGAAACCTAACACCCACTTTTACATATTCCTAGTTGTCCTAGAGGCTGTCTTATTGCCAAAAGATTAACATAGAAAAACTCATTTTGAAGTGTACAGCAGATATAACTATTCCGATTTCAATGTTGGTATTATGAATCTGATTCTGCTTCCAGTTCAGAAAGCAGCTGCCCCTTTTGGTAGTCTCATAGTAAATTTTTAGGGTTACTTGTCTGCCTTGCCTTTCCCGTTCTCTCGCAGATGCAAGAAACCTTTTAGTGCAGGTTAAAGTACTGTACATTCACAAAACTAAACTCTGAACTCTCTCTCCTCCTACGAAGTACTAAAAAGCAAATCCAGAAGAAACTTGTTTTCAGAAACAAAATTCCAATGTGGGTGATGAATCTAATTAGCAGCTGTTGTGAGGCAGCCTTGATGTTTTGGAAAGGAGCTTACACTTGTGGTTAACTTTAAACTATAAAAGTGACACTCTTGTACAAAAATATTGCATGGCAAAATAGCCATCTTCACAGTCTGCTCACATGAAAATAGTGAAAAGAAACAATCTTCTGTTGAACGTAATATTTCTCAACACAGTGCGGTTCAACAGGATACATGCTTAGTACTGCCTTTGTTCCTTTGTTCCATCTTTACAAAATAAAAACACATGCAATACATACAAACTGTACAAAATCAGCATCAGTATACCAAAATTAATCTACTTTGGTTTTCTGGTTGTTGGGCGTTTTTGCCATTTTTTTTTTAAGCATACAACTCAATTCACTGTATTTTACAAATAAACATATCAATAGTGAATGTAAAATAGAAGATCTTTAAAAGCAGGTCAATGGAACTTCAAAGTTCATCTGAAAAGAGATGAGCAAGTGGAAAAACACTTCAATGAAAATGCATAATTATACATCATCAGCTGGAAGGGCTGGTATACTGATCTTTGCTCTTGTGAAGTATGCTATCTTCTCCCTGAAATTAGAAAAGAAAACAAGTTATTATTGTACTATTCATGGCATGCCTCCTATGTCATCTGCTGTAGTGTTCCTAATGTTAGAGCATAGAGGTTTGGAAAATACACAGTTTACAACAAATGTGGTTGCCAGAGCATTCTGACATAATTCCCTTCTTAGGCAGATTTATGTAAAAAACAGCTCAAAAAAAAAAAAAAAAAAATAAAATCAGTATTTCATCATATAGCAATGATAAGACTGAAATATTGATCTAATCACTGAATTTCATATTATGATATTTCAGTTGGGGGATGAAAAGGCAAAATAAACCACTTTATCCTGACTTGGGAAAAGAGGTGGGGGGGGAAGTAATTGGGTCCAGGCAAGACGCAGAGAAGCAGAATTGTCAACCCATTCTCTAGTTGTGTCCCCTGTGCTGTTACCATTTCTGTCTCCTATGAACTGGGAAATTACTGAAGCATAACCAGTTTACACAATCTTGTCTGCCAGCAGCCTAGAAAGCAGGTAAGTACCAGGGGCTTAAAAATTGAAGTTCAGAAGAGTCATTCTTCTTGAGAGCTGCGAAAATGCCTCTGTGGGAGTAGTGGGAGTAGTCCTTGAGGCCGCAGCACTGTGACAAGCCTAACTAGCAGGGCCTGTACCACTCAGCCTGAGGAAGCAGCTATTTGTCCAGTAGGCTAAAACACATTTTCCACTGGCAAAGCTTGAGGTCCCATCAAAAAGAGTAGCTCAGAGCAAAATCAACTACAGAAACTGGATTTCTTGGCTAATTGTGTGGTGACTAGAAGATAAAGGAGAATGGAGTCTTAGAATACCCTTCTTGCAGGAGAATGATGTTACAGCACTATTACATGTTCCTGTAAATTTGTGCAGCAGTCTGACTGCTAAATGACCAGCACTGACCAAACTCTTCTCAAGACTTGCACAGAAAGTGGAAGCTGTTTGAAGATGCTCTGAATTTCATACTGAAGATAAAGAGCTCAGCTATAATGTTTCTTTGAGGAAACCCTTTCCTTTCTCTCTTGCTTTGATTCTGCATCACTTAACAGTTGCGGTTTGCAATGTGTGCCTCGCAGGCCCCTGTGTGCTTACAGACTTCTCAAACTGCTCACAATACATTGGGTTAAAAAGGAAAAAAAATCCTTATGCTTATTAGCATCTGACTTAAATTTCCCATACAGGAATCCAGAAATCAAACTTTAAAAACGTATGTTAGTGACAAAACAGATTCAATTAGCTTGCAGTAATATATGTGGAAGAGTAAGCACTGTATTTTTCAATCAACAGCAGGCCTTCGGGCTGCTAGCCTGCCACTTATTGTCCAGCCTTTTCAGAACTTAGATGAGTTAGGATTAAAGATATAAAGCGTTCATTCTGGCTTGTGCTAAGCAAGAACACATAATTGCTTCAGTTCAGGCAACCAAAAGGAGGGGGCATTCAAGATCTCTCTTGAATAATAAGTCTTGAGCAAGGCACAAGTAGTGGGTAACCAGTTTCCCGATAAGATGTGTACCATTCTCCTTGAGGAGCAATTCTCTTCAGGCACCTGCCACCACTGGAAGGAATCCCATGACTTAAAGCCCACTGTGGGCTTTAAGTCATGGGCGATCTCCTGTGGGCGAGGCAAGCCACAGCAATGGTCACACACGTGCTGGCCCACAGCAGGTGCCACACAGGGGTCTGAAGCTTTTCATGCTGCTTTCCCCACCCCCCCCAGCCCAGCTGACGTACCCCTGCTTCTGCCACACAGGCAAGGTACTGAGGCCCGGTCCTTCGAAACCCCAACTTTGAGCTGTATGTTAGAAACCAATGATGTTTCTTGCAATTCAAAAGCATGTGAATTATTGACTAATATTACAGAGCATGTCTGATTATATTTAGAAAGAATTCATGTTACTTCACTATGTTAAAAAGAGCACATACCTGAATGACTGCACCCGCAGCGGCACTTTCTGGCTCTGCTCCCGTAACCGGCATACGTCCTTAGAAGCTTTCCTCATCAATTTCTCAGCACTTAAACCTTGTTTCTGTTCTTCTTTTGACTGTTCGGCCTGTAAACAGGAAAAATAACTGTATTCTGCTAATAACGAACAACTACTCATTTCAAATAAGAAATTTTTCTGTGTCAAGCAAAATCTCTATGCAAAGGGTCAGCAAGACAAAAGACTGATATCACAAGCCCAAGCCATGGGCACAAAATAAGATAACAGCTTTTCCTAAAAAAACCAGAGCAAACCCCATGTCATCACAGGTGGTTACTAGTGTTATAAAGTTTGAGATTATTTCTTGCGGCTGTATTTAGGCAATACATAAATTTGTATGAACAAATGTTGTCTATCCAAATGGGTTTTTAAGACTGGGAGACAGTGATTCTCTTTCCACATGAAATACTTTTATTTCCTAAGGAAAGCTCTCAGGAAAGTTGCCTATACTTAACCTAAAATGACAGATGAAAAAAAATAGAGCAGATGTGCTCTCAAAATACACTTCCAAGTTTTGTTGACTGTGTTAGCAAAGTTAATATTCAACAACTCTTGTGCTTTTATTCATGATGTGACACCTGTTTTGCACATGAGACTTGCTGCTTTCACTTGCATTGTAGCCAAGGCAAGCGAACAGAACACCAGGCTGGTACAAGAGACCAAGGATTTTTCTTGACACGAACACCACTGAGCAGTGACCTTACCTGCCACTAAGTTACAGTATTTCTGCACCACAGTATTGCTGGCTCAATTTTGTGTCTTTACCACAGCTGCATCAACAGGACAATCGCAGCTGTACCATCCACCATTTTGGCGATAAGACTGCTACTAAGAGTTGTGGTGTGGGTTTTTTGTGGTTTTTGTTGCTTGTTTTGTTTTTTAAATACCCAACTTTATCAAGGGTTTCTGAATGCCCAGTAATTTGAACAGCAGTTCTTTTTACGTGGGCAGCCCCCTGGATTTCTGCGACAAATGGCCACCGTTCATATGCAGATGAGTCCTGTAACACATGGATTGTCACTCCCATCATGTGTGGGGGGCATGAGCATGGGCAGTGCCACTATGCGTGCACTTGGCTTAATTTCCAGACTGCAGAGACTGTCAGACAAATGTTACTACATTTTGAATTCTGCCAGCCATCAAAATTTAATAGAAGCAGTTCACGTTCTTAAACATTTTTTAAAGTTCTTTAGAGGTTAATTTTTGATGCTTAACTTTAGGCACTTGGACTTGAAAATGCTGTTCTGTTACCTCAAATTAAAACACGCACCCAAGCCAGGAACCACAATCTTCAAAGTCAGTTTGTAACGTTGGAGTTCAAGTCTCCAGTTCTGAATTGAATTCAACCCAGTAGACTTCCAAACAACAAAACCAACTAATTCAAAAAAGTTAGTCTATACCATCAGTTTCATACTAGCTATTTATAGAAATCTGTTCACAGCAGGATAGTGGTACCCTCTGTCTGTTGAAACGCACTCCAGTGTTTTACATGAAAGTGTTTTACATGAAAGAACATCAGCCTTTCAAAAACTCACTCAAAATCCAGTCAGCTTATACTACTGTTAACTTCTTCAGTCCCCAACTCCACAACAGCTATGATTTAAAAATGAAATTAACTTGTAAATATTGTTTTCCTTATTAATTAGTGAACATAAATTTGCAATCTACAACTGGTAGTGTATTAATTTTACATATGTCACTGGCCATATGTTTTATCAGCTCCCCTAGTTAATATTTATCATCAAAGCACTGGACATAACATATTTCAAAATCTTCTAATTTTATCTTTTCCCTAACTATACACAAGATTCTTGTGACTACTGCATTTCAGGTTAACAGTATAGAGGACTATAGAGGAGTATAGAGGACTGGTTTTACTGCTCTCCATTACCACGTACTCCTTTGTAATTTTTTTCTCATCCTTTTATTTTTTCAGGATGCTCCCAGAGAAGCTTTTCTGTCAGCCCAGTGTCTCTAAGAGTATGCATGTGAGAAGGTATGTAAATGACCAAGTTTATCTTTACATCATGTTTCTTGACTGAATGACAAAGATAGTGAATCCTCCATCATATAGAATACAGAAAAGGACACATACATACAAAAATCTGGCACTTATTGGCCAAAAATAAGTGCCAGACAGGAATCTCTGTATCCGCACTTTGCTTAAATGTGAGATAACAAAGAAGAAACACTGTCAAAATCAAAGCTGAAACACTAATTCCTTTCTTGTTTGGTGTTTTTTGTATAGAAGAATGAAAGTGAAACTAGAGAAAAACTGAGTTGTGCTAAACACCAAACCACTGGAACAAGGAGATATTTGTGGTATTAATGACATAATTACAGATTATCTCTACATAAAAGATGTAGAGCAGCAATAAAGCTGATCTTTAAAAACTGAGAAGCAATAAAGATGATCTTTACAGATATTCACAGTCATCTTTTTTGGAGATACACAAAGAGGAGGTACTTTAGAGGACACTAGGTGAAAACTTAACTTGTATGAGGATTTAAGACTCAAACTTTGAACTACTGCATGATTTCTCACAAAATTGCAACTAAACAAGAGAAAATGCTTCTGGTGTACAGCATTACCTACTGCTTTCTGATCTGCAGGTATTAGTGAGCTTTATGTACTTGCTGTACTTAAGAAGGTGTGGTAGGAAGGGGAGGGAAGGTATGGTGTTTGTGTGTTTGGCTTCAAGCAGAGTAACTGCACGCTAGCAAGCAGCCACTGATTTTCAACATCCCCTACATCTGCGGTTTCATTTTTCACTTGAGACTCTCTCAATTTCTCTGGCACTTCCAGCTGCTGCATTAGTCTGCGCAACTATAATGCCTGCAGGATCTAAAAAATAATCTATGACAATGTTCTCTAGGCTGCTGTGTTTTGCTAACCCAAGAGGAAACACTGACAGCAGAGTACAGCATTCTCAGGGTTGTTTGCTCCACAGGGGAAGGCTGCCATGATTTTAAGGGTAGAAATATTTCTATAAACTTTGTGAGCACTCTCCAAAGAGGTGGAGTGGCTGGGATCACTGTTCTGACTTTTTGGCTTGGAAAGAAGGACTTAAATGCTGTGCTGCAGCCTGCATATATTTTAGGAATGTATATTATTACCTTTATTCTTTATTGCGGTGTGTGTCATGGTGTTAATAATCACTGACACCAGAGACAGAAAATATGGCAAACCTACCTGCTTTGAAAGAGACAGCTGAAATAAGAAAGCACAAATCCAAAGGATTTATGACATTAAATGTTGCAGAGGCATACTCTATTCTAGTGGTGATAGCTTTAGAGTGGGAGTAGTTTTAAATTAAATCAACAATTAAAAATTACAATTTCTGCCCAGCATCCAGCATTAGATACAAACTATGAACTTCTAAATAAAATTTAGCTATGCTTCTTTATATAAGCTACTCTTTTTATGGGTTAAAACTTGGAAAGATCAAATTCATACAATGAATTTGCATGGTAAAAAGCCACAGTTACACTGTGTGATGTTTAAGTGTTGTGCTGTCTTATCCCATTTTGCCCAAGGGTTTTTCAGAACACTTGTCAATGCTCAGCCTAAGCTCTGCTTGTATTTTATAGCCATTTTGGAATGCCGCTAGCTATAGCCAACAGTAGATGCCAAAGAGAGAACGAGAGGGTAGAACAGGGGATAAACACAGAGCTAGGAGAACATAGCGGGGAAAAAATTTTGCTTCCTAAGCTATCCACTGGTTAAGTGGTATCATTACTGTTAATGACCTCTGGATTTTTCTTCCATGAACATATCAAACTGCTTTTTGAACCTATAGAAACTTGCAGCACTCAACCGTCTGTGGAAAAGACTCCTACAGTTTCTAAATGTTGTACTGTTTGGTTGCATTTAACCTGCCACCTCTTCATTTCCATACCTCCCTGTATTATAAAAGACAGTGATTAATTGGTCTACTTCACCTCACTTACGATTTTCTAGACTTCAGCTGTAGCTACTTAGCCACTCCTAACATAGAAGCTCTTTCCTCCCTTGATTATTCTTGTCCACCCTCTGTAGTTTTATTATCCATTTTGAGAAGGGGAACTAGAACTGAACAATGTTTAAGTTACAGGCATAACATGTATTTCTATCATTAAAGACAATGATTTATTTTGTTCCAACTTCTTTTCTTAGTAATTTCAGTCTTATTTGCTTTTTGACATCTGCTGATCATAGAATCATAGAATAGTTTGGGTTGGAAGGGACCTCTAAAGCCCATCTACCCCAACCCCCCTGCAGTGAGCAGGGACATCTGCAACTAGATCAGGTCGCTCAGGGCCCCGACCAGCCTGGCCTTGTTGCCAGGGATGGGGCTTCTACGACCTCTGGGCAACCTGTGCTAATGCTTCACTACCCTCGTTGTAAAAACATTTCTTCCTTATGTCTAGCCTGTATCTTCTCTCTTAATTTAAAACCATTACCCCTTATCCTATCACAGCAGGCCCTGCTAAAAAGTTTGTCCCCATCTTTCCTTCAGGCCCCCTTTAAGTTAAGTTACAGGCATAACATGTATTTCTATCATTAAAGACAATGATTTATTTTGTTCCAACTTCTTTTCTTAGTAATTTCAGTCTTATTTGCTTTTTGACATCTGCTGATCATAGAATCATAGAATAGTTTGGGTTGGAAGGGACCTCTAAAGCCCATCTACCCCAACCCCCCTGCAGTGAGCAGGGACATCTGCAACTAGATCAGGTCGCTCAGGGCCCCGACCAGCCTGGCCTTGTTGCCAGGGATGGGGCTTCTATGACCTCTGGGCAACCTGTGCTAATGCTTCACTACCCTCGTTGTAAAAACATTTCTTCCTTATGTCTAGCCTGTATCTTCTCTCTTAATTTAAAACCATTACCCCTTATCCTATCACAGCAGGCCCTGCTAAAAAGTTTGTCCCCATCTTTCCTACAGGCCCCCTTTAAGTACTGAAAGGCCGCAATCAGGTCTCCCTGCAGCCTTCTCTTCTCCAGGCTGAACAAGCCCAACTCTCTCAGCCTTTACTCACAGAAGAGCTGCTCCAGCCCTATCTGATTTTTTCTTTTGTGTCCCTCCTCTGGCCCCGCTCCAGCAGGTCCGTGTCTCCCCTGTGCTGAGGCCCCAGAGCAGGAGGCAGCACTGCAGGTGGGGTCTCACCAGAGCGGAGCAGAGGGGCAGAATCCCCTCCCTCGACCTGCTGGCCACGCTGCTCTTGATGCAGCCCAGGGTATGGTTGGCCTTCTGGGCTGCCAGTGCACATTGCTGGCTCATGTCCAGCTTTTCCTCCACCAGCACCCCCAAGCTCTTCTCAGCAGGGCTCCCATCAAATCTATATCCGTATCTAATTTAGAGAGAAGGATGCTGGGAGGGACCATGTCAAAGGCCTTACAGGACTCCAGACAGATGACACCTGTAGCTTTTTCCCTTATCCACTGATGTAGTTGCTCTATCACAGAAGGCTACTAGGTTGGTCAGGCAGGACTTGCCCTTGGTGAAGCCATGCTGGCTGTCTCCAGTCCCCCCCCCGTCCGCCATGTGCCTTAGCAGAGCTTCTAGGAGGATCTGTTCCCTGATCTCCCCAAGCACAGAGGTGAGGCTGACAGGGCGGTAGGTCCCAGGGTCTTCCTTCCTACCCTGTTTAAAATCTGATCTGATTGCAGTGATGTTTTTTTCTGATGATTTTGTTTCTCATGTCTGGAGTATCTCATTCCTAATGTCAAATTCAGAGCTCAGTTTTGTATATGTAAATATTAGGATCCCTTCCCTCCTCTACACAAAACTATTTACTGACATTTAGCTTTTAAAAATCAAAACAAACCAACAAACCCAACAACAATTGCTTACATATCAGGTCCTCTGCACCTTGTTAAAAACTGCTTTCCATTTTTACTACTCTGAATAACTTGGTGTCATCAAGAGACTAATCTCTAATCTTATCAAGATTAGAATCTCAGCCATAAACAGCTGAAGAGTACAAATCGAAAACTGATGTGCATTGACTGACATAGATGGAAGGGGGCTCCAGAGGGCATCTACTCCAACCTCCTGCTCAGAGTAGGTGAAGCTAGAGCTGGGTACTCAGGGTCTCATCCAGTTAGGCGCCAAGTATCTCCAACTGAGGAGGTTGTTTTTTTGTTTGTTTGGGGTTTTTTTTTTGGTTGAGCTTTTCACCTCTCTAGGCCCCTATTCCAGTGTATGATCACCCTCACAATTTAGAAAAAGAAATCACCTCCCCAAAGCAAAACAAAAATCCCACAGCACCTGATGTTTTCACATATCTTGTTGGAATTTTCCATGTTCCAACTTGTCACTGCTGACTCTCACTCCTTCTATCCTGTTTCTTGTCTTATCCACATGAGGGCATCCCATCCTACCTTATGGCAGTGCATATATATTTGTATTGTTTTAGAGATCATAACATAGAGAATAGAATTTGGCTTTCCTTTGCCAAAACTAGAACGTTCTGCGTAAGGAAATAAGCCACGGTGGCAGTACTGCCTTTCCCACTTGCCCCTACCACTGTAAGGTCATTGCCTCTCTCTACCTGTTACAGAGATCTTTGGGCTACAAGCTCTGTGCAGACTGCAGATCAACTGAGGCTGAAGGACAAAAAGCATATGCACGTCTGTAGAAGTGCGGCTAGGATGTGAGAATTTTAATTTAACTTTTAAGTAGATGTCTATGCTATTTTACTACATCAGCCACAACTCATACTCCAAATAGTAGAGTTTCTATGCTCTGAGTTAGTAAAGCATTTAGAGGGCACTAGAAAAATACTACCTCAAATTCTAGGTTTAAATGCTGGAGTATTGACTAATAAAGAAATATTGTTTACACTATGTAGTTGAGAGGTATAGTTAGTCAAATGTGAGCTTCTGTATCAAACTCTTTAACATGACAGACTGAATTCTTTAACTAATTTATAGAAAAGGTAGGGGCATATGCATATTCCTTTAGACAGTATCTGTATGCTGCTCATACCTGTTTTTCAGCTTGTTTCAAGAGTTTCTGGAATCGTTCATCCTCTAGCACACACAAGGGAAGGTCTGTCTCTCCTCTACCTTTCACTTCTTCAAGCTTTTGTTTAAGATCCCGCAAGGCCTGAAGCTCATCATTCAGACGATTCTGTCTCGTGCGTGATGCCTGGAGGTCCAGCTCCAAGTCAAGAGAAGTGCGTACGGGGCACTCTTGCGTAGCTCTTCGCATGATTGGTTGGCAAACAGGCTGAATCATTTGGGAGACAGAACAATAAAAATTAGTATCTAGAGAGGCTAGTGTAGGGTTTGACATAATACAGTCAGAAAAGCTCAAATATTTTTTGTTGTTCTTTAGCAGAAAGCTGCTATGATGAGATCCAAGATGAAAAATTCATTTGTCCGGGAATTTTTCTTCCATCACTAGCTAAAAATAAATGCGAAAGTTTCTCAACCAGGTGTACAATGATATATTCACAGATTAGAAACAAAAAAACTCATTCTGATCCCCAGGACAACACAATGTCAGGAGATCAACACTACACAGACTTCCCCATAGATTTCAACTACATTATTTATTTTTAAACACATTTACTTTTTCAAGGCCTAACCAAGCACATGTTACAAACTCTATAAACATGCATTTCTTCAGTGTATTTCACATTATTTACCATTCTTCACTGTGCATTTTTGCATGAATAAGTCAGGCAGGAGAAGCCATCCCAGACTATTCAGTATTTCTTTCTTATGACAAATATAATCCTGCTACCTGGTAACAACCCTTCCACGGATGTATTTTTTTTTAGTTACAATCAAGATTAAAATATAATTCTCTCAACTTATGTAAGAATGAACTCCATCCAAGAGAAATACAATCTTACTCTTGTCCTTTGATCCTTTTGCTACTCTAATGCTCCTGGAGAAGAGTAAAGCCCCTTTAAAAGGACATCTGAATCCTTAAAATTTCCACTGAAATTTGCTCAAGATATAAGCTGCTGGTGTTGACGTTTGTGCAGCGTAAGCCACCTTGGGTCGCTCTGTAATATTTGGGGTCTTTAACCCAGATCCCTTTGACAGTAACAAGCTGAAGTTCAGCAGTAAAGGCTGCGGGGCCGTGCACCAGTGTCTTGCTGCTGGCTTCAGCCACAACTAGAACAACTTAAGCTTTGTTGGTGTGGGAAGATGTAGGACTGAGACCACTGTGGAGATTTCAATCTGAAACTACAGGGCTGCACGTGGTACTTGCATTGCTTTTGTGGAAATACTTGAAATGAAGCATATGGTTCAAGGTGTTTGTTATTAATTCTTTCCCCATATTTTGTTTTAAACCATGTCTAGGTAACATAGCACGTACCCGTTTAACTCTTAGGCTCCTCCGTTCTGTGGCATTTCTTACAAAGAGAGACTTTTTGGCTAGTGTTGAGCTGTCGCTGTCACTTCGATTCAACTGTCAAAATGTACATAACAAGAGATATAAAGCATCTTCGTATACAAATACATCTGTATTGATATAATCAGTCAGAAAACCTCAGTGTTGATATACATGTAGGTCATAGTATAAACTTTTTCAACTAGAGTAAGTGTCTACCCTAAAATTCTATTCCTAGACCAAGACAACTATCGATCTTACGGAATAAATAGTAAGTAAACTCTTTAGGAATGCAAGGAAGGTAACTATGGATATTAAGTACTGCCAAATCACTGTCTGGCTTTTATACGACTACAGATTATAAACTATGGATTTCATTTACCTGGGGCAGGCTTTTAACAAATTTACTACAGGGAAGTTAAATTACTGTAGATGTGCACCTGTCCAACAAATGGTATTTTTGTATTATTATTATTTGTAACAAGTATAGATGTGCCTACAGCTTCCTTCAGAAGCACTGCCTGCTTCTCAAAAATATGCACCACAGCTTGGCAGTAGTTTCTTCCTAATTATAGCAGTAGTTCCACATACACCAGTGCAGAGCGACTGTTGGATGCATTGGCATGTGTGGTGGTAACCTTCAAAGAGAATGGAAGCATCTGTCTGCAGGATATTTATTTCACCTCTCCAGAAACTGACAAAGACTCATTCTGCCAACATTTTGATAACCAAAGGCAGAGCCCTAAAGCACGCTTACACACAGGACTGACGGGGAGCTGGGGGTGAGAAATACAACCTCATGCTATATGAATACATCTCTCGAGAGACAGATCTGTCTTTTCCCCATGGAGCCACCCCTGAAACCCCCCCCGGATGGCACAGGTGGCTATCGGCACTGATGTTCTTCAAGCACTTTTCAAGGGATATTTTCAAAGGTACCAAATAGACTTTGGGTCTGTTCTTTAGGCCTCAAAAATCTGCATGTTTGCTGTACCATCTTATGAGAGTAGGTGCTATCTAGGCCTAGAAAGAGATGGCTAGGCCATCTCCTCTGAAAAGGGAGCAGCTGGCAGTTAGCCAGGGTGTATCCGGCAGCTGCTTTGCTCCAGAATAGCACCACAAAGCAAGCAAGGCTGGATATGCTGGTGGTGCAAGCTGGAGACCAGGACTGGGGAGACCTGGGACGGTCAGCCCTCTCCGTGGGCTCAGGTGCAGCTGCAGTGCCTGCTCGTGAGCCCCAACAGCAGATGACAGGTATTTCTGAAGCTGCAGAAGATTCACCTGTGCAAACATGGGTTTTTCCCAGGCTACTTTGCCTCCAGGCAATACTGTACACAATGCGGAAGAGAATGGTTTATTCAAGGTATGTTTTTTTTTTAGATTCTGGCTTCTGGCAGCAGGTACGTAGCAATGTTCAAAGCTACAAAAGCCCAATACTTTTCCAAAGGCAAAAACCTCTGGAGTTTGTACCAACTAAACTGTCAGGGCAACCCGTGTTATTTCCTGTCAAAGACCTCCGCAGGCAGTAAGCTAAAGCTACGTTTTTTTTTGCCAATACAACCAATTTCCAGGGTACAAGAATTAAGATAAAGGCTAGGTTCTGACTTCAGCCAATAATCTATCCAAATTATGTAAGATTGTTACAGAATGATCTGCTGTCTTTCATTCTGGAGGGTATATAGCATAGTTAGTTAAGTAGGTAGATACTGACTATAGATTTACTTTTTTTTAAGCCAATGATAATCGCACAGAAATGATCAACTTTGATGTTGTTCCCAAATGATTAAGGTAACCATCTCTAACTGAACTGGAGAAGAACTAAAGCCTAAGTGGTTTGGTGGTTTTGGGTTTTTTTGTTGTTTTTGTTTGTTTGGTTGGTTTGGGTTTTTTTAAATGATACACTTGTGTAAGTAACCTGTAGCAACTAAAGATCAAAAATAAACTGCTTTTTCTAAGGTGTCTGTAATTAAAATCTATAGAACTGGTAATCCATGCTTAAATCTTTAAACACATGATATTCACAGTTTAGCAGCAAGAGGGGTGATAATTTTTTTTTTCTTCCCATGCTACCACAGATCTAGAGAAACTGGAGAACTTTGTTGCCAAAGCCATGTTGAAAACTCAGCCCCTAGGCAGCGCTCACACCTTTCAAAGATGTGATTACAGCAGGATTTGAGCTGCCCAGGTTTAAAACCAGTTGAGATACAAGTGAGATTTAAAATTGATGACTGAGCTCTTTCCGCACTGTTACCCTTAAATGGTTACATTATTAGAATATGGTAATGCAATGGCAGTTTACAGGGAACTCCATTCTATATTTTAACAAATTATTTTGCCGTGAGAGAGCTGTAGTTGCTGACATGCAGTGAAACACTTTTTGCAGACAGCCAGCACGGGAATCTGTTACTTCTCTCCAATGGGGTGTATTTTTGCCCTAGTAAAGGTATTTTGCAAGAGTATGCAACTCTGCTGAAAGTCAGTTCTACTACACATCAGGTCGCTTCGGGAAAGAACGAGCCTAGAGAAAGCACAGGCTCAGCCTCTTGCAGGGAAAATTGGTACATGACTCACTGTCATTAATGCATCATTCCCAAGAAGTTAAATGACTCTTTAGTTAATAGCTCTTCATTCCAAGTGTTTTTCCTCTTACCCTACAGATGTATTGGTTCCGCTCGCCTGGAGAGAAGGTTTGTGAGCGCACTATCATGCTGTTCCTGACAAAAGGACGCTGTCTTGAGCTCCAGCTGGCTCTGTCCTTGGGTCGGACTGGTGCACTCTCGTTAACCATTTCCTCGGTGTTAGTCTCTTTATCTACCTATAAAAAGAAATGTAGTTTGTAAGATCTACTGTATCCAGACACATGCCACTGCACAGTTTTTTGTGCCTCTGGAGTTTACAAGCATTCTTGTTACCTTGCAGTAGATGGAAAAAGACTGGCAGCAAAAAGCACCTTGCATGTAAGGAGAAGCTGGCTAAGTAAAAACCACAAAATTCCCCAAATGCTTAACAGTGTGCGAGGAGTCATTGAAGGTACTCTTTGTACCCCGTAAAAACCAAAGCTTTTGCAGAAAGGCGTCTGCTGCCCTGCAGATGGTCTGATGCAACCATAGCACAAGAAGTGTTTTGCTTTGCCATTTGCAGACATTATTATTGCACGTTGATATCGGTATTTATTCCGTTCTGCCGTGCTTGAGATGCTGCCTACACACGCTGAAAGGGGCGGCTGGGAAAGTTACATTGCCCAGGTTCTTCCCGCCATACTGTCGTGTGTCCCCCAAACCCCGGCAGCGGAGCTGTGTTACGGCGATCTGCAGAGCTGCACCAGCCTTGTCAACCCAGGGAAAAGACACAGCTAGCTGCTGTCCCTGCCGCCTCCTACGGATGCCCCACGCGTGCCACTGGGAGCCTCAGGTGCCACCATCCCCGTAGGTGGCACAGCCGGTGCTTACATGCAGCCATCATCTCAACAGCCCAGCCAGAACAAGCACTGCAGCAGCTGCCACATCGGAGCTTACTGATGTGCACTGGGGCATTTTCTTCAACTCGGGTAATTTAACGAGGTTCAGGGTTTTCAGCGTGCAGGTGATAAATACAATGACCTAAATTGCACAATTGCAACCCTGAGAGGACCTGTCACAGGAAGATCTATACTGCGGCTGGCTTCATGATGAGGTCTGCTATGTCTTTCACTCACCGTCCAGGTCTGTCCAGCCCAGGCTTAGCAAAACGCTGGCGTGCGTGCCTACCCTTCCGATGCTGTCCTTCATGTCTCCCCTTGCCGAGTTAGGGCTTTTGATCTACATTTGCTTGCCACCCAGCAGACTGTCAGCCCTTTTACACCACAGCCTTAGCTCATTTGGCATCTTGCCATATTAATTGGAAGTTAATTACAGTTTCCAGCAGGCCCACGGAGGTGGTGAACTTTTCTATTGTCACAAACTTGAAGGAATGACATAGTCTTTGTCTTTCTACCTTTGCTATTTTACCGAACCTGTGGTTTTAACGCGTGCAGTGTTTTCACTAAGATGCAGAAAGGTGTTCTAAAAATTTTATTTGTAGAGTACGTGCTACCACATCAGGGATATGCTTCCTAAAAATTTACTAAAAGTGTTTTCAGAAAGGTGGAATGTAATTTAAAGCAAACTGCTGGCAAGAACACGGAATTAGAATTTGTTATGTGCAGTGTGTAAGCAGTTCAATAGTACACAGTTTAATATACATTTTGGAATTTTCTGTTCATTAATCTTTCCTCCTCTGCTAAGCCAGTTTTCTATTTCACACTAAAATAAAGGGAAGAAATAAGGAAATCCCCTTGTTGGTTTGAAGATCTTGACCTCTGTTCTGTCTTTCCCCATTTCTGTTTATCAAATGAATCAGAAAAAAAGGAAACAATGAAACAGATGTGCAGAAATATTTTAAATATGCACAAGTTGAAGCTGCTGAACTGCACTTGTATTTTGAATATTCTCCCCATGCAACAAGAAAAAGTGAAGATAACCATTTTTAGTTAATTGCATTTGGTTAGTTCTGCCTAGCACATCTGTTAAATGCCCTCTTCATAGTTCAGAAGTGGCCACACTGATTTCCTTAAACGCACACACGGACAAGTGCTACAGCAAATTGTAACTGCTCAGATGCAGCAGACCTCTACAATAACATGAAGATCTACAGATCTTCAGACGCAGTAAGATACCATAGGAACGTCTATTTTACGATATTCACCAGTGTCAGCATTACAGCAGCTCGCTGGCTTTCATGGGCCTCATCACGGTTCTCCCTGTCCTCATCTTCATTTGTTTCTGGTGCATCACTGAGTAACCCCACGTCATCAGTACAGTTGCCTTCTACTGCCAGCTTAATGCCATCTTCCTCTTCATCCACAATTTCATCAGAGGCTTCTGCGAGCATTTCTAACCTGTATGAACAGAAGCAGCCCAGTCTTATTCTCAAGCTGTAAAAGCCCACCAGTGAAAGAGGTAAGAAGGCCTAGGCCCTCACCCACATACAATGTATTCATCTTCCTGACAGGGAAAAGAAGATTATCACCCAAATCCTTCCATTAAGTTCATGTGAAGGCAAATTTCATTACAAGCTCCAGTAAAAGCCAGCAAGCTCTACTACAGTTCACCTAGATCATTATGACAACACTGCACTACATTCAATAGCTGTATGTTGATAACATTGAAGGACTTTGGTTGCAATAAATTCATAAAACACATGAGTGAGTCTCCCCTTCCCCCACAATAAAGCAGGTATTTATTTCTACACTGCAGCTAAGAAATGGCACAGGAACAGGACTCAACGTAGCAATTTAGCAAGAAATCTGCTTCTTGGGAAAGCTCACAACTTCTTCAGGAACAAGACCATCAATGGAAGCACACACACGCTTTGTCAGACAGCAGCTCTCTTCAAATCCTGTCAGTTGCTTATTACAGTTAATGCAACTAATATTTGATATGAGCCATTCTAGTACACCTCCAGTGGCTCAGAGTCCCCAGGTGGCTTCACGGGAACGGAGGAGCACCACCAGTAAGAGTTAACAGACCAGCTAGGACACCATAAACCTAAATGAAGGTGAATTAATTGACTGCACAAGAGAACGAGATTTTATCCCAGTTCCCGTGTTGGTGAGGCACGAGCACAGGCTGCCCAGAGAAGCTGTGTTTGCCCCCTCCCTGGCAGCGTTCAAGGCCAGGTTGGATGGTGCCTTGAGCAACCCAGTCTAGTGGCAGGTGTCCCTGCCCATGGCAGGCAGGCTGGACTAGATCATCTTTAAAGGTCCCTTCCAACCCAAAACACTTTTTGATTCTATGATCTCCTCCAAAAGTACAGCCCTTCCATTTAACTAAGAGTAGGAGGAACAAGTGGAATCATTCAGGCATGAACAGCAAGGGAGGAAAAGTGGCTTTACCAATCTTCCTCAGAGCCCCTTTGCTCCTGTTCCTCCTCCTCCTCGTCTTCAGCCAGCTCTTGTTCTACTGCTTCCAGCTCAGCAGATGTCCTTTCCAGCAGAGCTGACACAGCATCCTGCTCACAAGGAAAGGGAAGATGAAACCAGAATTGAGTGATACATAACACAGCTTAAAAAAATGACAACTCTTGCAAGAGCTGCATTACCCTGCTGCTCCCTGATGCCAGCAAAAACCTGACTCAGATCACAAGTATAAGGGGTTTGAATTGTCAGTGTGTAGCACCTTAACTGATTGTTTTTATACAGAGTATATCTCAGTCAAAAATAGATGCTTTGTAAAACGATAATGCAATCAAATATGCTCCTGTCATCCTTTTTTTTCCCTCTCATACTTGTAATATCCCTAGGTAAAAAAAGATTGTTCTTAAAAGTTACATTTTTTTAAATGTAGTTTTCTTAAGAAAAAAAAAGTTTATTTAACCAGAGAAAAAAAACCAGAAAAGCTTATTTAACCAGAAGAATTAGTACGTGTTCTGCATAAACAGCATTTTCAGTGCAATGGCTTTAAGTATGCAAATTCCAATAATTAATAAATAGCGATTTTTAATGTGCGCATATGAAAATCAGTGGTAAACTTAAGGAAGCTCTTCAATAACATTCTTTTTAAAATGAAACACAGCTGAAGTGTTTCAAACTGGAGTGCAATTAAGAAGCACGAGCCTTATCCACACTTGCTAACAAGTCTGAAACCCCATACAGGACCTACTCACACGCAGTCACTATAGACACAAGTGCCTGCAACACAACGGGGCCTTGGACCTTCGTGGGACGGGGAAATTCACATATTCAAATAACCCCAGTGCAATGGCACAATTGGAGTCCATGGCTTTTTTTCTTGCTATTACGGTAATAGCCAACATATTGCTCACCAAGTCCAACGAGTCTGATGACTGCTTGCTTAACAGGAACATGGATTCTTCATTTTGCTCCTTGTTTTTTTTGCCAGGAATTTGCTTGCAAGGCAACAGGTTGTACCACAGAGTACAGGTCTCAGCAGAAAACAATAAATCTG
Source organism: Podiceps cristatus (assembly GCA_000699545.1). Taxonomy (NCBI): domain Eukaryota; kingdom Metazoa; phylum Chordata; class Aves; order Podicipediformes; family Podicipedidae; genus Podiceps; species Podiceps cristatus. The sequence goes on along the minus strand of KL269683.1, from coordinate 24,501 downwards.
CCAGACTGATCTGAGTCCCAGCCTGTACAAAATAAGAAAGAGGAAGAAAATAGGTGGTGGTTTTTTTTTTTTTCTTCCCTACGAGACAGCTGAAAATAAATTCCAGAGTATTTATCATGTAAAGTAGGCAGCACAAATTTGACATGAATCTTAATTCCTTTTTTTACCTGCACAATTTTCTATTTCCCTCCACTTCTAGTTAAAATACACAAACAGAAGTTTAGAAAGGTCCTTTATATTGTCTGTTCTGACGTCTTTTATTTCAGTCTGTGGAATTTCTCCCTGCATGCATACACACAGACCCCTCTGTATCACTGTAATGCACATGTCCGCTTTCTATAGCGGTCAGTAATGAAAAGCTGTGTCAATGAAACCTGCAGCATCAACTCATGGAGCAGCAAGTTTCAGTCAATTTTTCAGTTGTTCCACCACAAAAGTTATCAATACAGCAAACAGTAATGGGTGACCTTGTTCGCTCTAACCAGTGAAGAAGCAGATGAAAAGACAGTAAGGGACATGAAGAAACCCTTTCGTTTGGGCAAGCACTGACATCCACTGAGTTGGCACTCCGGGAAAACTTACGAAGCACTCGTGTTTGGGCTGTGCCTTGGAGACTAGAATCCTCTGTTCCTTGGCAAAGCAAATCATCTTCACAGCTACTGGGCTGCATACTTAGCTCCGGCCAAGACTCTGGTCATGTTGCCCAAGGCATTCTGCTGAGAGTCGTACTCCCAACTCTTCTTTCGATCTTGTGATTAATGCTTATGTCTTTGGTGGGTTTTTGTTGTTGTTGGGTTTTTTGCCTTCATTTTTTGTATCCTGCATTCTGTTGCATTTTTGTTCTGTGGCCCTTCCCTTACCCTCAGGGAAATCTCTTACATACTGAAAAACGCCAACACATTCCCCTGGAATTAAGTTAACATCTACGTTTTTGGAAGTGAGAGGCTGCTCCGGGTAGTCGGGGCTGATGAACCCCACCAGATGCCCAGCATCTCTTCAGCAGCTTGTAACTAAAAGTTTCACTGTGCTACTAAGTCAAACTTATGGTAAAAAACTTAACTGATTTGTACTAGACCATGCAAAAGCAATCTGAAAGTGAATGAAGTATCACTAGTTAGGGGATGATGACAGTTTTCAACAAAATTTTAAAAGTGCCAGTTGCCAATAGGTTGGTCTAGGAATGTCATGCCTTTACATTATTTCTACAGATGATAAAAAGGTGGACATCATATAGTCTATGACAACATGCAATAACATAATTTAGCTTTGTTCTTTGTGACAAGTTGTGACAATGGGTTTTGGGTTTGGTTTTTTTTTTTTTTTGGACATACTATGGCTCTTATTCAGCTTTTAGTTTAAAATCTAGTGTTAGACTAATGTTGCAATGAAGTTTATGGGGTTTTTAATGTATAAAAGATGGAATATCAATCTGTAATTAAAGGGTTAAGGTAATGCAGCATTAGAATTACCAAAACACCTCCCAAAACTTCCATCCAGGAATTGCAGAGAAAGGTAGTATTTTAAGTACTATAGCAACAACCAAGTTATGCATCAGAATTTGTCTCCAAGTACTGTGGAATTTTAGCAGCCTTGACCATCAAAATAAGAGGGGAGACTATAAACAAATGCATGCCAAAAAAAGCCAGAAATAAAACTGCATACCAAGCATTCTTCCTGACGACTTCTACTGACAGCACAAACATCTACTCTCAGCGTCTTCTGTAGCAGTGTTACTTGGGAAATGGCTACTCTGAATATCTCGTTGAATAAAATGGTTTCCATGGCAGGATGAACTTTCGTGCGGAACAGACAGCTGATATCGGTTGAGGATGGAAGTACTGCTACCCTAATATACCTGCCGGGAACAAAACAAAATCTTTACCTGTATTTAAACTAGCACTTGCTGGTGACGCATGATAGAAGTTGACCCCATCGACTACATAGGAAGAAGAATGAAACAGGAACATATGAGAGGTGGAATGGAAAAGAGGTGAAAAAGAGGAGTGAGAAACTCCTGCTCCTTGCACAAACATTCCCCAAAAAGGAATTTCTGTGCCTGGTAAGGTAGTAGCTAGAGAGGTAGCTATTTCTGTCTTTACCCAGATTTATGTTAGTACTGTGTTTAGTACTGTGAACACTGAAGATCATGTCACAGATGGGAAGAAACATGATCTTAATGTTAATTAAAAAAATGAGATAAATGGGGGTGGATGTAAAAGTTAAACTCTTACAACAATGTGAGCACCACTGAAAAGCAGTGATGTCTTTTAATCTTCTAAAGAAACCAACAACACAAAACCTCCAAAGAAACCAGAAAACTAAGGAAAATGAAGAAAAAAAAATAGCTAGGGCCATAACTGCTTAAGATCAAGGCATAATATATTAAGTGAGACTTAGAAGAATGCGTCTTGTAAGTCGAAGCTGAAGCACAGGGAATAACCTGAAATTGTTAAGCAACTGCATTCTGTTTACAGAAGAAATATGAATAGATATTATGTGGATAAAGGTAATACTTGGTACCTTGCAGGTCTTGTTTTAGTAGTAGCTTGACAGAGAAGAGACATTCTTAATGCCATTTGTACATGTTATTTACCTGTTGCACAGCTTCTCATACACATGAATGAGCACAGTAATTGTTTCATGTCCTGTCTGTGTCTATGCATTAGCCTACTTCTGGTATTGGCTTTAAATATAATTGACATTTGCTGGAGAACAGAACGCAATGAAGCTAGCCAAAGCAAGAAGAAAAAGAGGGCCAAGGAAAATCATTCTGGAAAAAACTTGGTCTCCCCAGATTTATAGTACTATTGTTATATTTTCTGGTAAAGACTTCATACATACTGTTATTATTAAAAACTTAGTTTTACATTAATTAAACCAAAGTAAATTAGGTCAGTAAGAAATCTGATTTTGTTATTTGAATTTTGGCATAGCCTTTGTTCCCCAATTACGCCAAGCTTCTTTGGATAAAGAGTAAGATCTATGTTGTCTGATTCGCACGTGTAGTTTGGATAGCGGGTATCCAGCATCTTGGCAAATCAATCCTGAAGTGAAGTGGCAGCCTAACGTAATTCTAGTAATGCTGCTGCTCTAGTCACATGAATGTGGGTGAGCAATTTGCATGGTCTACTGAAAACAGCTATTTGAATAGATTAAGCTATTAGGAAACATTTAGAAAAGAGGTAAGAATAAAAGATAAAGTATATTAAAAGTATGTTTAAAAGGTGGTTCATTGGAGCTTTCCTTTAATAATCGCTAGCCAATTTATTGGCGTCAGGCCAGAATGAGGGGTCCACAGAAAAGTAGAAGATAAATTGCTCACTGGCTGTGTTTTACAAGAGTGCTTACTTTTGTTTTAATTAAAAAAATTTAAAAGTCAAGCAATGCCTCAGATTTTGCTGTGACAAACCTATGACTTCTCAAATGATGAAAAATGATCCCGACACAAATAAGTATTCAGGTAGGCTCTACACACTCTAAGTGAACAGCTTTTACGAACAGTGTGGAAACAGGTATCAGTAAGAATGCATGTCAAATCTATTCCTCTGTGTGTAAAGGTTCAGTAAAGTACTAATATATCCAATTTGATGTTCTAGAAAATACAGTTATAACATAGCATCATTTTCCAGACCCATTTTTTATCACTGTACATATCTGTACAGTATATACATATAAGCACAAAATGACAAGTGACAACAAAATGCAATTTGCAAGGTCCTTCCTTTCCCTCGTCATTTCTTCCTCCTTTTTTTGGATAGCTTCAGGTTTATTAAATCTTTTTAGGAACAGGTCTGAAGGCACTAAAGATGCTTAACTACTAATTACAACTTCAGATGCTAATTCCTGAAAAGATGCCTGCTATGACCTAACTTTCTCCTACTGAACATTTTGTTGACATTCTTTTTTATATATTCTACATTATCTACTTTTCCTCCCAGCTGTGTTAATTTGTTCTTTTGTAGGTTTTCTATATTCTTGTGCTAAATGCTAGTAGACTTGGAAGGTCAGCAGGGGATGGAGGTCAGAGAAAGAAGGATGGTAGCAGACAAACACCTAACAGATGGGTAAAACAAAGCAAAAAGAAAAATCCAGCAGCCACCCAGGCCTGTATCCCTGTACATCCCTTCCGTGTTCAATGGCTTCCTGTTGATCTGCCGATCAAATTCAAGGTGATGGGGGGCAGGGAACCAGCAACCCCCCCAATTTTTCCAAGGATCGGTTATGTTCTACTCTAATCTTAAAAAGCTTCACAACCATTTAAGACAGCTTTCCAGTCTGTAAAAAAAAACTCCCTGGAGTACAAGTGTCCCCAAGGAGCCACGGCAAGCTGTACTTATTTGTACAGATGAGAGTTGTGGATTAGAATCTCAGCGGTAACGTTTCTTACTCAGTCATTTTTGTTCATTTCCTACATATGTTTTCCACTGTAATTACTTTGAGACCCTTCCTGTTGGTCCAATTCAACACAGGAACTAATTCTTAACAGACCTCCAAGCTCCAGTTGTTAGAGAAGGTGTATCTCAACATGGCTGTGCTTGTTCACTTGCAATTTATCAAATTACCCCTTACCTATAAAAGCTCACTTAAAAGGCACATACTATTTTAATATGATTTTACATCAAAATGTCACATAACTGTAAAAAGACAACATCCTGAGCTGAAAGAATGGCAAAAGTATCAAAAGAATATTTTAGTAACTACACAATAGCTGCTGTACACCTGCAAAACTACAGAATGAAACACCATTTTAAAAAGTCCCGTTCCACTTTAGTGGAACATGTGAATTTCCTTCTAACTTTTTTTTTTCAGCATTTCTGGAATATGTAAAAGCAAAGTACTACTACAGTTTAAAATGTTTTATACGTATTTTAGTGCTGTTAAGCAGTAAATCAATCCATTCCTTTGGAGAATTTGTACAATTTATTACTGTACTCTCATATTTCAACACTACTGCTCAGTGATTGTTTGACTTACACTTTAGAGCCAAGGGGGACAGAAAACGCTGGAAGATTTCTGAGCTGTACTATGATTATCACAAAACTTGAATTGCCGTGGTCGTATCTGTTAAAGAAAGGACAACATGAGGAAAGTTTACTATTTGTATTTCTGTAGATACAGAAATATCCCCTTTGTTGGTCACTTACCTGAGTCCTATTTGTACCTGGGCAGCCTCTAGTGTTGTTGCACCGTCTTCACCATATACAATGTCCTCAGTTTCATTTGGTCTAGGGCAAACAGGCAAATGCTCAAATTTAGGAAAATTATAGTTAACTTTCAGCAATCATTGAGGTATGTGTACACAAAATGTATACACATTCTCCTAAACAGGCTGATTCAATTACAGCATGCAGTCCAAATGGGAATTTCAGAGCCCACACAATAGCAACACCTGGTTTAGGGCAGTCTCTGCCTGAACAGTTTGGCAACTCCAGTAAGGAGTTGGAAAGGCCGATTGCTGAAGTGGGCCAGACTGACAGGCAAGAGAAACCCAGGACATTTTCCTACACATGCTTAGTATTTCTTTATCCCCTTGAATACAAAATCGGAAATTACAGTCCCTAACAAACATCAAATCACACAAACTGGATACGAAATTCTGCTTTTGAGAATATTTGAGAAGCAGGAGATCGGGGAAATAAAGACGTTTCTGTGCAAACAAGAAGCATGTGTCCTCTCAGTCTGTTTTCAGAAGCATTCAAAGAACCAAAGAGACTCAAGTCTTGCAGCCGAAGAGCAACTCTAACATTGAATAGAACTACAGAGAATCCATGTGGCAAAACAATTTCCAGTCATTTTCTGGGAGGTTTTGAGTGAGGATGTGGTATTAATGTGTTTCATTGATTTTTAAAACTAGACTGTTGAGATCAATAAACAAGATCAACATAGGAAATGTGGAGAACGACACAGATATCCCACACTTTATCAAGATATGACAGCATTATTTTAAGACACTGCATTTAGAAGCTTCCTTTTTATTCTGCGTTTCCTGACTCATGGCTAATTTGATAGGGCGTATTTATTTCCTCCTCTGCCTTAAATTACTCAATACAAAGGACCGGTCTAAACAGCAGAAATCATTGTACTGTAACTTCAGGAGCACCCTGACAAATTGTAAGTTACTCCATATGCAGCGCTCATAAAGACACTTCTACTAAACATAAGGAACTCACATGGAGACACTCATTACCTCTCCACTACTTCCTACTCAGTAAGAATTAAGAGTATCCACACCTGGAGCTATCATGGAATAACTAGTGTCTGTAAATCTTAGCTTGCACAAATGACAATAGTTTCCTTTTGTACACAGGCTTAGGGGATACAACTGTTGTCTTTCCTCTTTTCCTGAGTAACACTGTTGTAAAGTTGCTCTGTACAACAGTAAAACACCCACAGCTTTTGGTCCAGCATCTGTTCATTTCTATCCACTGGGCTTAGAACTGGAGCAGGGGTAAGTTTTGATCACAGTGGCTCAGAATTTAAATAAAATGGAAAACAAAAAATGGTTATTGAACCAAAATACAGAGTCACAGCCACTCAGTCAAGTGAAGGCTGAGTTTTTAATAGACGGGAGTTTATTTCAGCCTGAGAAGTTGCATTAGGTCTAGCAGAAGACACGCAGCAAACTAACACGAGGGTTCAGAGTTCAGGGTGAAATATGGGTCCATGCCCATTCAGTCTCATCTTAGGTCATTCTAATACTTCAGGAGAAATTCCTTTTGAATTTGAGTATTTTTATTTGGTCTCATCTATTTTATTACCTTTTAATTTGTGAAAGACTTGTTTTTCAGAGGCCAATGAGCACCTTTACCTGTCCTAATAGAAAAGCATTTAGCCTGGCAGAAGACGACATCGATGTCTTTGTAAGCATCCTGCTAAAACTGCCCTTTGAATACTCAAAAGGGCAAATATTTCTTAATGTCAATAACTTGTTGAAACTGAGGCAAAAAATAAAGATTTTAGTTTCACAGTTTGCAACAGTCTTCTGTTATGCAACAACAGCAAATACATTTCTTGTATCCTGTTCACCGCAGTGAAGCATGAATATTAAAGCCTAACCTGGATTATTATTATACCAACAGTACAACTGAGGATTTTCTTATCTTTCCTATATCCTCTTTTCTTAAAAAAAGAAACACTCAAGCAAAATGCTATGTGATTTTAAGATTGCATCAAAAACAAACCAACCAAACAAAAAACTCCAACCCAAACAAGAACAAGAGTCATTCTGAATGGACTCAATACAGCCACATGGCAGAACCTGTATAGTTTAAATACAGCTTTTCTCCTAGGAACATTTCTAGCAAGAAAAAAAAACAGGATTAGAAGGTAGCACATTAATGCTATTCAACCAAGTTACACAAGCACTGTAATGCAAATTTAGTAGTTTTAAAAAGCAAACAAATGCCACTGTTTGGCAAATATACCTTCCTATCAATATGAAAGTACAAAATATTTATAAAAAAGGCAAGACCAATAAACTACTTATGCTGATATTATATAACTGCTTATAGATACATTTAAATTATAGGAAGACTCGCAGTATTTCGCAAACCTACTGTTGCACAGAAGCTTCATATACACCACTATCTCCAGCTACAGACTCATCGGACACAGCAGCAGATACACAAGCTGGTTTCTCCTCAAGCAGGTGACTAGCTGTTCTCCTCGGTAAGTCAACACCTACAAAAAGAAAGAAGAATGAATTTTAGTCCAAGAGATTAATAGTCAGAGAGAGAGAAGCACATAGCTTAGAAAGTTGTCAAGTTGAAATCGGTGACCCTTAACTGAGTATCACAGAGTAGTTTTGTTCCACATGATTAAACGTTCTGAGACTGTGCTGCTGTTATCACATATTCTGGCTAGGGATACATCCAAACTGATGAACTTGAAAACGTACAACTATTACTCCTTCCCAGAGACACAGACTCCTCTCATCACCCATATCAGCTGAGCTGCTTATTATCCCCTTCATTATCTTCATTATTAACCCTCATTATCCTGATCTTTAAACCTGTATTTGCTGTGTTCACATTCTGCACTGCAGTAACGCTCTAGCTACAGGCAAAGTGATTGCCTACTGTTTATTAAATATTCAGGAGTCAGCTGGATGCCCTCTCCCCAGTGATAAAACTGCTAGAATTGAAAAAAACCCTCTGGTTTACTATCATCAAAAACTTTTTATGCTACAGTCTCTTTACTATCAACTACTACTTAGCTTTAATCTTCAGGTCGCATTCATACGCTAGCGTCATGCGGAGAAGCGGCAGCATTCACTGAAAGCCACGTTCTGCAGCACAGTAAGCCGATGGCTTATGCAGTACTTTTATCTGCCAGGGGGTGAGGATATTGGTATGCGTTATCATCCCCGCCTGAATCATGACTTTACATCTTGTTAAGATGTTTAAAACTTAAGGTTTCAGATTAGATGATTGATTGCTGCATTTGTGTTTTTATTCATGGCAGTAGGAATGCTTCCTTCTCCTTCCCCCTCACAATGTGAGGGGTGAAGGTGATGACATGATTTATTGATTACCCTTAGGAATTATCACAGCAGCCTGAATTGACTTTGACAATGACAGAGGCTGACTGCGGAAGTACTACATGATATTCCAACTTGGTTTCTGACAGCAGGGACGTGCAGAGGAACAAATATCTGTATGGTTCACCTGTACAGAAGAGTCAAGAGACAGAGAAGCAGGTGAATACTGCATCTGAAGAGCCAATGCAGACGATTACATGAAAATACTAGCTATACTGTCTTCAGGTATGTTTGTCTACCCCCAAGTTAAGATTCAGCAGCATTCAGATTTGTAGTCTTATAAAACTGAAGCGTGTGGGCTGAAAGTTTCCATGCAGGTTTTATGCCTCTGGCTGAGGTTGCTGAAACCCTTCCCATTCAGCACCGCAGCAGTTCCAAGAATGAAACTGGAGCAGAAACACTGAACCAACCTCAGGCCTATGTCCCACCGCTAACGTACTGAAGCCTCACCGTGAGGCCTATTTTACTGTGGAAACTAGAGGTACTGAAGCAGTAATTAATTAGTAGCTTTTCAAAATTTGAGTGCTTGTTTTGGCAGTCAATACAGATTTAAGGATAACGTGTAGCATTATATGACCCTACAGTGAGGGAGTATCAGGATGAAGAATCACAGGATGAGTTTGTATTTTAAAACCATAATTACTTATAGACTTAAAAGACACCCTGACACTATCCAGAATAACAGGTCCTTAAAAAAACCTCAAAAATGTTAGACAACCACATGATGCCTTTGAAAATAATGCTCTAAAGAAATAAATTTAAAAAAAAAAAATCTGATTCCTCAGTCCTATGTGTTCCCAAATTCCAAACCATCTAAAATTCAGTTCTCAGACTAGATGAGTTGCAGACTGCAAAGACTGACAGACCAAAAGTTGTTAATTTGGAAAGGATAATGCTGCTGAAATATGGGCGGGAAAATTAATTATTTTTTCCATCTTTTATAATATGGCTCTAAATCAAAATAACTGCTGTGTTCCACTATACTGAAAAGACAGGACAAAACGACCCCCCGTCCCCACCACACCCCTTTCCATGTTTTTCCACTTTGCATTTCACAGGTTCAGACCATTAGGACATCAGTTAATTTATTTTTTTTCTTTCTGCATAGCTGAACAGAGGGGAACACCCAGCTTGTACTATGTATACTATACATTTCTCTTCTGGTGCCACATTGCTCTGGTCAATATTGAAATTACTACAGTATTGCACTAAGTTAATCAACCAACAGAGGTCACAGTAATTCTTCTCTCTCTCTTTATATATATCTATAAAAGCAAATTTCTCATTAAAATACGCCTGTATCAATATGTCCAGGTATTTTCATCAAAATCTGGCAAACACCAGGCACAAGGATTCAAGCTTGGCAACAAATCTGGACAATGCACTCTTTAGAGCAAGGCTGTATTTATTCTAAGACACCCAAACGCCTTAGCTGCTTCACTACCGACTCAGGCCCAGAAAAGCAGAGCTGGTAACGCTAGGTGCGGATCAAACGGGGCTGCTAGTGCTCAGTGCTAGTGGAAATCCAGCTCCCTCACTTCTTTAGAGCCACCGCGTAACAAACACACAAATGGTTTGCAAGACACTTGAAGACTATGACACAGAATGACAATAGAAAAAAGTCAATAAATAACGCAGAGAAAGCACAACATACTGTCAACCCTAACAAAAGGCAGCAAAGTCAATGCTCTGAGACTGAGGACAAGCCATCAATTCTTGGCAGCTGGGATTTTTGAAGTTCTGACATTGTCAAAGCCTTTGGCAGAGCAAGAGGACTAAGTATGTTGCGTGGCTTTTACCACAGGCTAGAAGTGGGATTCATTACACCAAATTCAGCCATCTCAAAGTCAGCTAGTTACTAAGGTGACCTCAGTAACTCGCGGGGTCATTCATCCCAGCTCCCTTAAACAGAAGTACGTTTTAGGGTAAAACGACTCATCCTTTTGGAAGTTATCCACAGACCACAGCGGGGCCTAGACTACATCAGGCGCTCTGTTCTAACTCAGATGGGTAAAAAGCTAAAAGCTGTGAAATCCGTGTTAAAAATGGGCAGTCTCGCTGTAACTGCCATGGCATGTAGTCACTTGTCTTTCTCAACTCACATAAAAAAAATAAACTGCAGATTTTTCAGTGACAGCAGGTTCAACTATACACACACACATATATAAAAATTTTAAGTCCAGAAATCTCTTTCACTGAGGATGCCAGTTTGTAACTTATTCTTCAGTGAGAAACGAAGAATCTGATTTCAAGTTACCAAAAACCAGAGGGTAGTTCTGCTCTATCCCCATGCATCCGGACAATACCTAGGAACATTATGCATCTGTGCCTTAAAGATCTAGCTCCAGGTTTTTCTGTTATTTTTTCACGACAGAGACTGCAATACATGAACTTCCCTTCATTGAAAAGTGAATTACTGACTGCCCACCATGGCAAATGTATGCTGATCAAGACACTCTTCAGTTACACGACGTACCGCCCCATTCAAGAATCAGCTGTTGGTTCCTAATTTTCATGTAACAAGTACATTTGATGTTAGATTTTTTTTTTTTTAATTACCTGAACTACCTTCATGTAGAGAAGGCAGAGGCTGCCTAATGCCTTCACTAAGATCTTTATCATCTTGAGGAATCTGAGATCCTGCTCTGGCTTCAGAGTCCAATAATATTTGGTTCTCACAGAGACTAATGCCTGCAAAATCACCCAAAAGGTCAGAGTCTTCGAAATCTGTAGTGAGGTGATGCAGAGGGGAATTTTGAGCCGACACTGAAAACGCAGCTTCTAAAACCAAAGGGGAGCCTGGGGGTGACAAGGAGGACAGTGAGGATCTGGAAGACAGTGATGTCACAGATTTGGGAGGTTCAGTCAATTTGGGATGGTCTGCCGCTGAAGGAGAGTCACCGTAACCCAGTCTCCCATGGGAACTGACCACTTCATTTTCATGAATAGTAGTGATAGGCCCCGAAGGAATGTAACCACTTTTTTCTTGCAATATGAAGTCCAGTTTATACTGATAGTCCAAATCTGTTAGTTGGTCGCCTTGGTTATAGTAGAGATCTGTGGAGCTGAGCGAGTTCAGCGATCCTCTGCTCGACGTGTTCAGAGATCCTCGGCTGGATGCCAGAGATCCCAAACTGCTCCCTGAAGACATGGATAACGTACTAGCTGAGAGGCTGCAAAGAAAGCACAAACATGCACACTGACGTTACTAAACTAAACCAGTACAAAACAGTACAAGGAGAGATAAGATTGACTGGAGCTGCACTGTGCCAATACACGACTGAGCACTGCTTGGGGCATTATTTCTTTTACGCACCCATACTTGGTTTAGATCAGTGCGCCCAACCTGCACACCGTCAGGGCAATTTATCCAGCTTACAGCCTGCTTCCAAAGCTCATTTTCTTCAGGAGAAGGCTGCAGATTTGACAAACTCATCTGGCAGCAACAGCAGCCTTCTCAGCTGCTATATATTCCCTCAAAGACCAGCTCCACCCTGGTGTGGGTGTTCATGGGGTCAACGTGATGCAGTCCCTGAAGTGGTCAGGCAGTGGGACTAGATGATTGTTGTAGGTCCCTTCCAACCAAAATAGTCTATTCTATTCAATCTTCTGTTAGTAACAGGAGATAAGGAGCCCAGCCAGGCTGGAGAAACTGTCACTGCCTTGGCTCGGGACGACTCTGCTGGGAGAAAATGTCAGGAAAAATAATTCAAGGCAGCCCTTTCTAAACACTCAAAAGATGTTTACTGAAGATTAACAGAACTATCAAATTTGAAAATTTTGCCACTGGGCTAGAAAACTCTTTTTAACGGGACAAAGAGACACTCAAAAGTCCAAACAAACATGGGCACAAAATACTTTAAAAAATGATTTAAAAGACACTTTTCCTAACTAATAACCCACCAAAATGCAGTTTATGGGATCTGGCTGAGATGTTCGAAATAGCTACGTCAGCCTAGATCCCAGGAGCAGGGTTGCTGTGAGAGGACTTTTACAGAATGCTTAAAGACATTTTTCTCTTAAAGCCCCATTTTGATTTCTAAGAGAATAGGTAAAAAATGAATGCTCCATCTGATTGGTGTATCCCACTGGGGCATGCAAGAAAATTTCAGGATTTTCTAAATAAATATAATGAACACATGGTTCAGTAGCCCAGGGTACAGTCCAGAAATGAAACTCTTCCCTAGGACCCATTACATGTATCATTAAATGTTAGAATTCCCATCAGAACAATGAGCTTGAGTTTACAGTTGTTGTAACCAACTACTTTTTTGTTATCACTATGAATTTCATAGACCCAGAATCAGACTTTGAATCAATGACTGTGAGGAAAAAAAAAAATATCCTGCTGAGGATACATTTCTGTAGACAGAAATGTAAGTCAGTGTTGAAGAGTAAAACCAGAATCAACTATTCACCCGAGTGTTTACATGCATACATGTACTCATTAAGCCCCTCCAGTTACTGCACAGAATCAAGGCTGCAGTTCTAAACTCATTTTAGACACAACTCCGAGAAACCATTTGGTGTCCTCAGTTACAGGATTTTGAAGATCAACCCGTGAATTCCTGATTTATTTATTTATTTACACTGAGGCAAGTCAATGCCTGCCTGCTTAATTATGGAAGTGGTGCAACGCAAATCCATTCAATCCAGTCTTGAGTGCTTACTGAAATTATAAAGGCACACCAGGTTTGCATGGTGGCAAAATGCTTGAAGCTATTATACTCGCATTTTCTTACTGAAATATTACACAAATTTTGTTCAGCTTCTAGCTAAGAGAAAAAAAAACAAAACCTAAAAATGAAGTTTAGACATCCAAGTCCACTAGATTGTGGCTGAAAGCAGGTTTTACATTATGCAGTACAGGCTCACCTCCTAAGCTGTGAATGCAGGTAAGAAGTTAACTTTGTAGTTGCTTCAAGTTTCTGTACCAACTCTTTCCTTCTCTCCTCCAATTTCAATCTGGAAAGAGAGGTACATATAAGTGTAGGAAAGCATTACAAAATAATCTAGAGGCTAAAATACTTCACAGATAAAACAGAAACAAAGTGAAGATCCCTCATATTTTCATTGGTTGCCAACTACTAAAATCCAAGAGACCGTGCTCGCTCTCCAGCCTACTGTAAAACCCTAACACCACTTCAGCAGGGGGACTTGACCTGCAGAACACCAAGCACTGTAACAAACCCGCTGCGTGTACGAGCGAGCAGAGTGCTGGTACATTCACGCTGTACCGAGGGGATCACGCACCCAAGAAGAGGAACAGATGAACACTGGGAAAATAGCCGCAACTTCAGGAAAATAAGATCTGCACTAACACAGTTTTAAAAATCCATGCCGTAGCTTAGCTCCTCACTTGGTGCCATTTCAGAACCACTCCCATCCCCCACCCCCCCAAAGAACACCAATACCAGTATTAGTTCTGATAATGCAAGAACTTGGGGTAGCACTGCAGGAATTTTAAAACTGAAGCACTCCTTTTGATTCCAGAGGCTTCATATAGAGACAAAGCACAGTAAATCAAAGCAGCACTCAAGAGCAAGATTCTGAGATGATGATGAACCATACTTAGGAGTCCTTGGTAAAGATTTCTACATCCCCAACAACTTTGTCATCACCTCACAGCCCCACAGCATTGTAATGCTCATTATCAAGGTTCACCTTTATGAAAAAGCATGATTTATTGCCTCTTGCACTGTTGTTACCCAGTCTAGCTCTAAAACCACAAATGGTGGAACTCTACCATTCCTTTTGGCTGGCTGCTAGCACTGACCTTTACAGTGATTTTTCCTTTTATAATTCCCTTTTATCACTCCATTTACAACAGCAAATAAATTGCTTTCCCTCAGTGGATTCAGCTAAAACCCTCTTGTAGCTGTGGATAAGTATATTCTCCTCTAGTCCCTGTTCAGTCAACTGACTCATGTCACAAGTTCTCAAGCAACAAATCCAAGAGACAAGAAATTATCTCCCCTCCTTAAAAAAAAAAAAAAAAAAAGTTTGATGTTTATTCTCAGAAACCTTCCCTTTGGCCTTTCTGGCATCTCAAGGATGTATAAATTAAAATTCAAATGCAGAGAACACTTCAAAGAAAAGAAAAAAAAAAAGAAAAAAAAGAAAAAAAAATCAACCACTGCTTTCTTATGCAAACTGAATGAAATACTTGAGAGTTCCCAGAATTCACTCTCTTAGTGTCAGATACCAGTAAAAAGACATTAAGTCCTCAATTCAGCAAAGCATGAAAAGCACTTGCTTACATCCATGCTTATTCAGCGAGCAAATCTGGGTTATGCAAAGGTGAATAAGTTACCCTGAGGTCAGCCAGGGTGTGAACTTCCACTCCGCTGCCTGCGCTGCGTGTGCTCCTACACCGCAATAATGTGTTCATCTGCCAACACCTACTGGGACTGTTAAAAGCATACATGGTATCTCATTCTTTGCTCAGGAAGACATACACACGGGTTTCCAAATCAGGAATTATGCTTATCTATAGTATCAGACACTCATTCCTACCATTTTACTATTTATCAATGCCTTCTGCCTTCTTCTAAGGCCTAATCTATCCTGCTTTTCCCAAGCAAGAGTGCTCTTTACTAACTCTTCTGTGGCTTTTCAATAGTGAACTATCACTTTATCTTCAAGGAAGAGGCACAAAAATTGCTGTATGTGTTCAACTACTAATGGCAAAAGGCAAAAAAGAAAGTTAAGAGCTTAGGAACTTCTCTGACTGGAGTCCTCAAAAGAGACACCTATAGTTGTTCTACTGAATTTGTACTATTAAACTAAAAGGTTTGTTTGGGTTTTTGCTCTGAGGCAAAAAAGGGAGGTTGATATAATGTAAATTTATCCCATACAAATTAGTCTAGTCCCTGAAAAAAAAATTCTTTCATAGAGGTAATTCAATCTACTACTAACTGAAGGAGTAGTATTAATACCTGTAGGTAAATTTCAGAAAGATGTTAGTCACAAGTCACAAACACAAGTTAGATAATGAAATCACTCCTGCAAGTTCCAAGACACACAGGAAATAATTTTACTATTGAGATTCAAGGAATTTTCTTCTATTCCACGTCAGGCCAAATTAAAAAAACAAAAACAAACAAAAAAACACACCAAAAAAAAAACAACACAGAAAAAAACCCCCAAACAAAACAAACAAACAAAACCTCACAAAACAAAGCAAAAAACCCCAAACCCAACTTTCAAACAATGAACCTCCCTTCCCTGTAGCATACGGAAGGGTCCTGTTTGCACCCCTCCTATCTAAATTAACCCAACAGGCATTGCAGGAGAAACCTGAGCGTTAGCGAAACACATTTCTCCAGTTTGTTGCTGAGAGCGCCATAGAATCTTAAAAAAATACATTAAAAAGTGAAAGTGTACATACCTCACCTTTCAGTGCAAACTTAGGCGGACATGTTTGTTTACGCCAGGCACAAGCGCCAGGGCCAGTTTTGCAGGTGACAGCACAATCGAGTAGTTAAACCGTGCGTCTGTTTAAATGCCTGTGATTCCCTGGAAGATTTTGCCAAGGACCAAAGTAGTAACGGAATCTCCCTGACATGAACCCAGACTCAAGAAAGTAGCAAATAGTTCTCAACAGTTTCACAACCCAGATATTTCTATATAGTCGCTGGAAGGCTTCTTAAAGCAGAGTATGCCCTGTCCCTGCTTTTTTGAAGCTGATATGTTACGATTTATACTCTCCTTCTGTAAATTGATTCTGAATACATCTACTGGTGGCGATTTCAGTATCCTAGTCCAAAATAACCCAGGGCTATGCTATAATGTTTTTGCTTTAAGTCAGAGCAAGTCTTCTGTTTCTTTTCCCTTTAGAAAAAAATAATAATCATAAAAAAAAGCCCACCACACAAAAACACATCTGTCACATCAAGGTCTGCCACGATCCATAGCGTCTTACACTGCTGCTTCATTACCAGTACCTGTGAAAACACTGACAACCAAAGGCACTCATGAATTTTATGAAAGAAATCAGTAATGCAACAACGGTGCAGTGCTTTGAAGATGGTATGGGGCCTCCACTGATAATGGAGAGGAGAATCTTCCTCATCTCCAGAAAATAAAATGCTGATGGTTGATGAGATACAATTAACTGCATCCTTTTCTCAAATTAACATTTCTGGAAAATTTTTGTCATCTGAATCCTTCTACAAAATGAAGATTTTCATTATGTTTATAGCAGACACAACAGAAATAATCCTCAAAAAAGCTTAATGTGAAAGAATTGATGTGCTCTGAAGTCACCAAGGGAGACAGTTTTAATATCATACAGAGTTGCAGGTAGAACTTCACTGGAGATTCAATGGAATGGCAAAAAAAGCAAACCTGAAGCCACCGTGAATACCACATCAACCAGCAGTGTATGACATGAAATCTTACGGTAACCTCAGGAAAAAATGCCACATTTTCAGGAATGAAAATCAAAAGGAAATAAATGCGAAGAAAATGGACAAAAAAATAAAGCTGTCACAACTAGCTGTGCCACTATACATGGAAAAAAAAAATCCGCTGTTTCATTTCTTCTTGACAGTGGGAGACAACTTCACCTGCCCTTGGAACTCCAAGTTTGGTATTTGGCAGGTATGGGAAAAGGGTCGGGTGCAGAATTGTCTTTGGCACTGAACATGTAAATCCAAACCACAAGGCTGAGAACACAGCTACCTATTTACAGCATGAGTCCAGAATTAGCTATTACTTACAATAGCATATTATCAGAACCTTAGATTCAAATTATTTATTTGTGAATATGATTTTATTATTGACCCCTTATTCTCCTTTTATTAATGGAACTCAGAAAGCAGTGGATCCATAGGAATTTAGATACTACTGAAAGAGACAGGCAATTTCTCCTGTAAAATATAGTTCCAGCAGGACACAAACCTTCTTTAAACCACATTTGGATTATTATATAATGCAGTTTAAACTATTATAAAGTGTACAAATATGTTTAAAAATCAAGCCTAAGACACACGCACATATTTTGTAAACGAAAAACTCACTCACTACTCAGCTACAATTTAGGACCCAACTTCTAATACCACTAACAGGAATTTCACTATTTGGTGAAACTGGAGCAACAGCAGGTGTTTCCTAGAGAGGGAAGCAGGAAAGGCTTACGACGTATTACTTCACTGAGGCATACTACACTGATACACACAATGACATTTTGTGTTTATTGCATTTTATGTGCTCTAGTGGTACCCATAAATTTATTTCCACTTCCAGCTGATGAAAAATCCATTTGCGACAGCCACCTTTGATTTTTTTTTTTTTTTGTTTAACTCTGAATCTGGCTAAAAGTATTGTGGTAGTTGCTTTGGTTACTAGTTAGGTAGTATCAAGTTAGGAAAGTTTTGCAGCAATTATACTTCTCTGACTGACTTCCCCCCC
>KL269682.1:2770-24766 GCA_000699545.1 Podiceps cristatus | reverse complement strand
CTATGATTCTATGATTCTATGATTCTTCTGAATTAAAACCTGATTCTAGTACATTCAGTACTAAAAATTATGTTGATACTGTATGAGCACAGTCAAAAGTCTGCACGATGTTGTTAAAAGCTCTATCCAAATGGAGGTACGCAAGGTGTTCCTGGTTTACAGAAGTCCTTTTTTTTTTTTTTCTTTTTTTTTTTTTTTTCTGTCAGGATTTCCCTTCCATGGTTACTGTGTTGTGTGTTGCATAACTAGAAACTGACATGCATCTGTCTCTTGCTCAAACATGTGCTTGGGACATAAGCATGATACATCCCATCATGAAGGAACCTGTATCTGGTTTACAGTCCACCACTTCAGACATGTTTTAACTGTATTATTTTAGAAAAGTAACACAGTACGCAGAATGGTCATTAATCTAAAAATGTATCTGATAGTTTCAATATATACAGATAAATGTGGTGTTTCTTGATGTGCATATGCTGCAATTATATCTCAGAGCAAGATTAAGTCATAAGAATTGTAATGCTATACATGGGAATATTGTAGTCAACCTGGGAATCTGGAACCAGGAATCTATTATAATCTCAGATTTTAAGTATATCAATTTCTTGCTTTGGTGATGACATTAAAAAGCTTGACAATGTGAGACATAAAAGACTTAGTTATATCTTCAGACACATAGTCTTTGAAACACTAACTACTTCATAACTTTTAACAGGATAGTATTTCTATGACTTCCTGACCAGGAGGAAGAACATAAAAAGTAAGCTTAGTGTGTGACATAGAGACAACTTTACATCCTAATTGTGGATGAAAATACTGGACTTCGGGCTTCTACTGTCACTGCTGAGCATAGGACTCACATTTTTTTTCACAGGTAGATATTTTTCCTGTTTCTACAACCTGAAGCAGGGTGGACCTGAAGCAAGTTCTCATGCAAAACTCTATGCTATAGTGTGCCAAATCAACCTGTTATTCACTGCTTCATATCTAAAGCGCCTTCAAAGTCATCATAGTTAATCCAGAAAACAGTGTGGAGAGAAAGAAGTTAAATTTAAATTCTGAAGTACAAAATGCTTTTTTTTTTTTTATTTTTAAAAAAAAAAAAAAAAAAAAAAAAAAGAGTGAAATAAACCAGTAAAAATTCTCTAGACAACACACAGTTGCTCAGGATCTTATTAAAAGAAAACAAGGGAGAACCAGGTAGTGAAGAAGTAGTAGACTAGATCTTAAGTAACCTTTAATAATCATTGGATCATCAAAAAAATGTTTTTGAATCTTTCCATACAATAGTTTTTGCACCAATGCTTTTTGATTGCATTGAGAAATGTAAAAGGAAGACTTGTACTGGAGACAAGACAGGGTCATAAACAGCCTGAAATCAATGGCAAGATTCTGTGATTTCAATAAATATTTTGATAAATAATTTGGTACCTTTCTGTACCTAGCCAATAGTTTGTTGTTAAATTAAAACGTATCAGAAAGATACCCAATATTGTTTTAAAGATTGTAAGTCACGGAAAAGTTCCCATACCTTTAGGATATCTATTCCAGCATTAATTGCTTTCACTATGAAAGGTTTACATTTTATTTCTGATGCTATCTCTGATTCAGCTGGAGGCCGTTACATTTTACAGTGCTTTCCCTGCTAATTAAAAAAGATCCTTCCACCTTCAACAGAAACCTCCTTGTACAGAGATCTATCGTATCTACTATAAATAGATCCTCTAACTATTCTATATATAGTGAACATTATCTGTAATTTTTTTCAAGCTTCTTTTTGATAAGTAGGTAATACTCCTATTTTTAGGCCTTTTCAACTGTGTTTAATTTTTTACAGCTTTCTTAAAATACGGATGTATGGTACTCAAATAATGACTTAATCAATGCTGTATAGCATTTCATAGCTTAGTATTTCTCTTTTTATTAGGAAAATTACATATCCGATATTTTTGCTACAGGAAACTCACTGTAGTCTGATATTAATCTGGTAATGAACAATGATGCAACATCCTGGTCAGACTGAACCTGACCAGATTAATTACTTTCCAAGACACCTAGACAGTCTTCATAAATGCATATAGATTTTTTCCAGACAGTATGAGACACTGATATTTATTATTTTTTTTTTTTTTTAGTTTTAAACATAAATTAGCCTTTTCATCTACTCACATCCCCAGATTATTAAAACAAGCCTTACGCGAGAGAAGTCACAGATATGTTTCACATATATAACTGAAATTGATAGATAAAAAAAGAATACTTTCAAGCATAAATCAGTTTCTAACTGGTGGGATTACCAAATACATAGAAATTTTCCCTATGAGTAAATTACTCTCTAATTGTCTAATCTGGGAGTTGTATACAGCTGGTACCAGCTAGAGGCAGGAGACAAAATGAGAAAACAATGTATAAGCTAATTAGTATTCCAATTTTATGAAATGGTATGACAAAATTTAACTAGAAGAGGGAAGTTAATCAGAGTCCTCCTGAGACTTTATAAACAGACAGGTATTTTGCTGTTTAAGCCTGCTCTGTAAGTCAGAAGCAGAGATGGTGTTCTAAAAGAACCCTTCCTCTTCATGGCAGACTAGGGCTTCAGCATGCTACAGCACAGTTACCCCTACATTGCTTTTAATAATTAAACAACAAAAAACCAAACCAAACCAAACCAAAACAAAATAGTTTGAATATTGCCAGAACTTTCTTTCTTCTCTGTATAAATAGAATGAGGACAAGAACTTTTTTTTTTCTTGCACAACTTAAAATGTCTGTTTTCTCTGATCACTGTAATCACAGTATCCACATTTACATTTTACCTTTTGATCTGCCTGGAATTCTTTAGCAGTATTTTATACAGCCAGAGTCATTTGGAGAGTCTAGACACTTAGTAATGTGTTACAAAACAAGTATTTATTCTGTAAAGATTTTATTTGACATATTCAAAGTGTAATATACATTCTCTTGGGTAGTTCTTGTTAGCTAAATCTTGACAGCTTGAAAAAAGTTCCTGAAGAAAGCATGTCAGTTTTGACGACAGACTCATATTCAAAATGGAGTTGTTCTGAATTCTGTTGATGCTGTTTTAACAAAAAACTAGTCTTCAAAACAAATATTCTTATTTATTAATATATATATACTGATGCACATCCATCTATCTATCTATCTATCTATCTATCTATCTATTTATCTATATATCCTTTTGCCATACCATTTCAGAAGCTACATCTGCAGATCAGCTAAAAAACACTACTCCTAGGATTCTTCAAAAGTATGATGAATTTCTAAGTTTTCATTATGCTTATCCATATTGCCGGTACATATTGACTGAAGCTTCATGTACATATTGTTGACTTCATATGGTAACATTCATTTGCATACTCTAAATGACTAAATTTAGGCATCAAAATGTACGTTGCTATAGGTGAACTGCATATCAAAGTGTCTAATACAATCAAAGGAGATTGAGGGCTTTATTTGTTGCAATTTAAATCTGAGATACTCTAATATCCAAGACAGTTGAATAAAAAAATTTCCAGATTCCTATGGGTGGCAGGTTGACCTCAGCTGGCTGCCAGACCCACATCCAGCTGCTCTCACTCTTCCTCCTCAACAGGACAGGGGGAGAAAATGAGATAAAAAACTCACTGTTTGAGATCAAGACAGGGCGATCACTTACAAATTATTTTCACGGGTAAAACAGACTTAATTTGGGGAAAATTATTTTAATTTATTGCCAAATAAGACAAATTTAGAAGCTGAGAAACAAAGATAAAAACTAGAACACCTTCCCCTCCAAGCCATTCATTTTTTCCCAGGCTCAGCATCATTCCTTTGCTTCCTACTCCCCTACACCCTTGCCCTGAGTGGGACAGGGAGGAAGGGTGGTTATGGTCAGCACATAACTGTCCTTCTCTGCCATTCCTTCTTCCTCCCACTTTTCCTCATCTCCACTGTGGGTCTTCTACATGGTTTGCAGTCCTTCAGGATTAACTTGCTCCAGCATGGGCCACAGTGCGGATATCTCCTGCATTGTAATAGTCTCCACAGGCTGTAGTGAAATATCTCTTTGTCTCCCTGGGCTGCAGTTCCTGTCAGGAGAACCTGCTCCAGTGTGGCCTCTTGACAGGAGGCAATTCCTTCAGGAAATATCCACCTGCTCAGGCGTGGTGTCCTCCACAAGCTGCAGTGTGGATATCTGCTCTGACATAGTCCTCTCCATGGGCTGAAGGGGAATATGTTCTCTTGAGTCTGGAGCACATCCTTCCCCTCCTTCTTCTCTGACCTTAGTGTTAGCAGGGTTGTTTCTCACACATTCTTTTACTTCACTCTTCACTGCCTGTGCAGTATTTTGCTTTTTCTTTAATATATTTTCCCCAAGGCACCACCAGCTTGGCTGATGGGCTTAGCTGTGTCCTGCAGTGGGTACACTGGAGCTAGCTGGAATTGGTTGTGTCCAGGCAGCCCTTGGCTTCTTCTTACAGAAACCATCCCTGCAGCCCACTGTCACCTAAACCTTGCCGTCTACTCCCAATATACTATGTATGGACAATTGTATCATCTTTCTACTTAACACAGTCAATGGAGTCTACAGAGCTTTCAGATGGTAAAACATATGTGTCTCATTTAGCTGAATAGCTCTCTACACTCAGTGACTGATTCATTCACTTAAGCAGAGGTATTTAATGACTTTCAGGGGTTAGGGAACTCCTGTTTGATATTCAGATGCTGCTCTGAGAAGATGCGGGCCTCCTATAAGGCCTGTGTGAGATTTGCCAGCTTCTTTCAGGAGACAGAGATGTGATGTGTCAGGTGACAGTGAGGGCCCGACCACTGATTGTGCTGAACAGAGATTAAATTTGTTTGCCTACATGCAGACATTTAGTGCCATCTGCTATGTCTTAGGATATCCAAACATCTGGACAAACTGGCAGATATGGTTCAGAATGACAAGCTTGCATTATTTTAGAAAGACAGTTGGAAGGCAGGTGGGATAGCCCAGAAAAACTCTAAGTGATGTTGTTCACGCAAATGAATCCCATCATGATTTTAAGAGCAGGAAGAATCAGTTGTGTAAACATAATAATTTAATTTTACCTAAATCTTATCATCAGCAGCAGCTGACTGATTCACGCAGAGCCATTTCTGACCCTTATGATATCCAAAGATTTGTATGGGCCCTGCAGATGTTTTATAGTATCCACAGGAAACTCATAACATTCAGGGAGGCAGGAGGAAGACAGACAGGACATGCTGGGGAAGGTAGACAGCTGTAGGCAATGGGGTGTTATTGTCCATCCTACCCTTACTTCTTTATGTTAAATTTAACCCATCTTTCTGCGTGACAACTATATATTGTCCTCAACACCTCATTGATTCTGCACTCAGAAAACAGAAGGTAGACAGACCACCCTGCTCTCATTCTCTTTCCTTGTTTTACCTCAATTCTGCAAAACCCCACCGTGATCCAAGACTTTTATGCAGCCATGAAGGTCAGCAGAGTTTTAGAACTTCCTCTGGTGTAATAAATAAACACAGATGAATTAATAGAGCTAAATCACTTACACTGGATTTAGATAACTGACTCCATTTCTATTTTCTAAACGCTGCTATGTATACAGTGCCAACACTCAGTAGTGTATTTATATTTCATATTTCATATTTTACTGATGTGCAGCTTCATGAATATACTGATCATGTCATGTAAGGCAACAAAAACATAAAAGCTATTTTCATCTGTATCTGTAGTAGTTCTATTTCTGCTTGTCCATTTATCTACAGAGATAACAACAATCAGCACTTCCATAGAAAGATATTCTTGAACTAAAAAACATAATTGTAATCAGTGTGAAAGAACCTGATGAATAAACCCTCAAATAGTACAAACACAGCCTCTCTTTTTATTCTTTTGATAAAGAATTATTTTTATCCTGAAATTTGTGGTCACTGGCATGATATAATACAAATTGTACTGATATTATTATCAATGGGCACATGCAAGACTTTTACAGTGCAATTGGGTGCACAACTTCTTTCCCTTTTATTAACTCCTAGCTGTTCTAGAGAAGAAAAGTTTTGAAGTTTTAAGATAGTAAAGATTACTTTAGAAAATTGTCTTTTGTTGTTGGTGTTGGTTTTTTTGTTAGACATCTCTCATTCCTGTGTATCTCTAAAGCATGCTCTTTAATTTAGTGTACAACATTTTAGGCAGAATTTTGTTTGGTTTGGTTTTGAAATTAGTAATTATTACTAATTCATAAGTATAAGGCCAAAGGCAATTTTCTCTCTTTAGTTTTGGTTCTAAGAAAGAAAGAATTTTGAAGAAAAACAATACTATTAAATACTTTTTTTTTTTAGCCATCTAATCTCAAGTCCTTCATCACATGAAAACATAAAACTGATTTTTTTTCTGAAACAATTTTTTAGTCTTCCTTCACAGAAGGCTATTTTGTGTTTGTCTGTTTGATAGCAAAAACGGAAAATTTATTAAAACCAAACTATTATAATGTCTCACCTTGTTTCTGTCCTCATTAAGAATAAACTTGTTAGTAAAGAAAACTTCTTAGTATCTATTTCCTCTCCTTGGTTTTGCAGTCATCCCGGTGTCACCCTGACTCCTAAGGCTGCCGGGAGGAGCAGGGTGCCCACGGTGGGTGCGGCCCCCCTTGTCCTGGGGCCCCAAGAAAGGGCTGTTATATCACTGGTGGGGTCCTTCAGGCCGTTGCCCCCAAGCAAGCAGCTGCCTCCAGGAGGAGGACAGTCACTTGAGAGAGGGGTGGGGACCAGTGCCAACCCCCAAAAGCTGCCTCTGTCCCTGAAAGAGACCTGCCCCTGCTCCTGCTCTTGCCCCTGTCCCTGCTGGGCTGTGTCCGCCACTGCAGGCTTCAGTGGATCGGGGTGGATGAGGAGAAGGGCATGAGAAATGCAAGAAACTTCAGATATTATATGTTTCTAGCTGCTTCCTTTTCAGTAATAACCGCAATCATGCACAGCACTGTTTTGTTCAACACAGGTCCTCTTGTTCTTTCAGAAATGCAAGGAAAACAGCATAGTCTTGAGGTAGATGAAAAAAACCTCAAGTGACAATAGAATTCAGTGACTGGGGAAGGAGAGAGAGACAGCTTGAAAACCTCGATCTATTCCTGTCTGTGCCGTTTATCTCCTTTATATAGCAAAAAAGAATTCTGCATTTAAGTACTGAAGTTAAAGCATATATAATCATAAGAAACAACCTACATAAAGACTCCTCCAGAAAGTGTTTTCAAGCAACTGAACAGAGTTTATGCTGCTGACACAGGCGTATAAAATTAGATTTCTAAAACATATGGTGTGAATATATTTATCAGGTTTCAGTTTTGCTGCTTTCTCTTAATTTTTACTGGAACCATCCATGACCTCTATTCCCTGGAGCACATGTAGCTAAACCTATGTATGTTTTATTTGCCTAACGTGGGACTGAAATTGAATCCAGGCTGTGAGCCTGGGAACACCTCAGTGCTCTTAATTTTTACTGGAACCATCCATGACCTCTATTCCCTGGAGCACATGTAGCTAAACCTATGTATGTTTTATTTGCCTAACGTGGGACTGAAATTGAATCCAGGCATCCAAGTTCCAGGCTGTGAGCCTGGGAAAACCTCAGTGGCTAATAATCTGATGGACATCTCAGCGCAATGAACACCATGTTATTTTTTAGGATGGAACATTTATTTCTGCACATTTGCCACTGTTTTGACAATGCCAAACACATCAGCGTTAGGCATATATGAGCAAATTTTGAGTACTTTTTTGTAAATCAACAAAGGCCCTGGTATTTTCAGAGAATGTCCAATAATGCTGAAAGGCTTAGATTTTTTGTAGTATTGTTACTAGAAATTTCTAATGCATTTAGAATAATAGGTAACTTAATTCAGGTGCATCTTCTTACAGATTTTTTTTTTTCCCCAACTGTGAACATTTTCAGGAAGTACTGAGTTCCCTATGAGCCTGGGAGAATTCAAAGCTAAATATCCAAAGACAGTGTCCTGATTATGAGATTCATAGCTGAGCAAGTTGAAATCAGTCTTAATAGTAAAGCTTTTTCATTGTGATTAATATACTTCAAGATACTGCCCTGCTGCTGCCTGCTTAAACTATAACCGCCAATGGGGGTTGTGACGGCTGCATCCCGCCAATGCTGGACTTTGGAGGATGGCTGGCAACACAGTAGCCAAGACCTGTCTGGAGCAGACACGCAGCTGTCTTGCTGCTATGTCAGTATGACAATAGGCCTATAATCTTACTGTATAAATAGTGGACAGCACTGGGCCCATCGAACTCTCCTGCATGGCAGCAGGCTGCATGCAGGATCTCCCCTTGGGTAACAAAACCTCTCAAGGTTGCTCCTCGAGGCTGACAAATTCCTTGCTGCAACAGATCCTCAGTAAGTGACTAAAATCATGCTAAACTTTTAAGTCTTAGCTAAGTGATATAAAGGATTGACTGAGCATATATAATCCTTTAGACATAAATGATTGACCAAGTCTGGGACAAGGATTGTATCCAGCCACACCTGAATTCCTCTCTGAGAAGTTTAGAAAGCAACGGGGTCCTTTCTGAACCTCATGACTCAACAGAAGGGTCTCCCAAACAATTTTGTCTGACCCTGTCCTCTGTGTAGTAAATAATCCAGTGTACCTTGCCATTGAAACTTGTTATCACCGAACATTTATCACCAAATTTTGTGAACTTGCTGGTTTATATATGTTGTTGCCTCTCTCTTATTTAAGAGTGAAGTGCATCACTTCATCCACGACAGACACACATGAAATGAATGTAAAGAAAGAGGTATGACTAGTACTGTGCAATTAAATTATTTAGCAAGGATGAAAAATGTAGACCCTAGTCTCTGCTTCTTATATTATTTCAAATTTCATTCGATATCTGCTTCATTATCATGGGGTCAAAAGCTACAACCTATGTATTCCTATTGGCAGGAAACCATCCTGAAGCAGGGGATGCAGGGGGAATCAGCCCGCCCCTTTTCAGTGGTCTGTGGGGATAGGACAAGGGGCAATGGCTGCAAATTGGAATATAGGAAGTGCCGCACCAACATGCGGAAAAACCTCTACACACTGAGGGGGACAGAGCACTGGAACAGGCGGCCTAGGGAGGTGGTGGAGTCTCCTTCACTGGAGATATTCAAGACCCGCCTGGACGCCTATCGGAGGGCTATGTCCTAGGGAGCCTGCTTTGGCAGGGGGGTTGGACCCGATGATCTCTCGAGGTCCCTTCCAACCCCCACACTTCTATGATTCTATGATTCTATGATCCCCTCCCTAATTTAAGAAAAGATCCAGACAAAAGACATAGTTTGCCTGTAGTCTCAGGTCTTGAAAATCTTGAAAATATTCAAGGATGAGGATTCCACGACAGTGTTCTGGTGTCTTAGCAATCTCTTAGTGAAAAAGTTTGTGTTAATAATTTCAACTTGATCAGACTCATGGCCAGTGACCCTTGCTGTATGTCTTAACACTATGACATGAAATGCAGTGTCTTGGTAACTGTCCTTCAAGTGCTTGCAGGCAGCTTTAAAATCACATCTTAGCCTTCTCTTTGTTGTATTAAACAAGCTCAGCTCCTTCTTACACATCTTCTAGGATATATGTCATCTTTTAGACTCCCTCCATTTTCTCCATATCCCTCCAGAACTGGGAGAGGCAAATAAAAGGGGTACAAAGTCTCAGTTGGGGTTTTGCTAGCACTGAGTGGAGAAAAGTTACAGTTTCCCTTCACCAGCCAGGTACAATTCTCCCAGTGAATCACAGTATGCCACACTTTGAAGTTGTTTTGTATCCATTCATTGTTACTCCTAAGTCCTTTTCAGAGGAGCTGTCATTCAGGCAGTTGTTCAGCATGCTTTGGTATTTAGTATTGTTCTAACCAGGATGCAGAAAATGGCTTTTTCCCAGACAAACTTCAAGAGATTTCCATCAGTCCAGTCCTTAGGTTTATTAAGGTATTTCCTGGTCAAAGATCTATTACTTATATTAGATATTACCTCCAAATTAGGTTTGACTACAGACTTTGTAACTGTATGTTTTGTCTCATCACCATGGTTATTGATAAAGATATTGAACTACATGTGCCCCACTATCAACCCCCAAGTGCTCCACTCATTCCCAGTGCCAAATGGACCTGGAGTTTTTGTTTTATATCCTTTAAGCTCAGGAGAATATTATGTAAAAAGCCTTCCAAAAGTCAAAATATGTTACACCTACCACTGTTCCACCATCCACATAGTCATTTCATCACAGAAAGCACTTGAAGTTGTTCAAACACGTTTTGATGCCATTAAACCCTTGCTGGCTATTCTACATCTTCTTGTAGAAGACATCATCCACTTGTGCAAATACAGAATGTATCGATATGTAGATACAACCATATGTGATCATGTTCTATAATGAAATACTGGCTTTATACATGGTGGGAGAGCAATGGTTGCTGCTCACTTTGACTTTAGCAAGTCTATTGACATATTTCTAGCAAAATTGGTGATACATATTCAGGACAGGTAGACTGTAAGGTGAGAGGAAAAGTAGCAGTATCACTGAGCTCATAGGGTTGTGAGTAACATTACCATGTCAAGGTGGTGGCCAGTTACCAGTGGTATGTGTTGAGGTCAGTATTGGTTTATTATATGTGTAGATAAAGGGACAGACTGTACCCTCAGCGAATTCATAGAAAATAGCAAATTGAGAGGACCAGTGGCTACTCAGGAAGACAAGGCTGCTATTCAAAGGATCCTCACCAGGCTGTAGAATAGGGCTGAAAGAACCCCATGCTATTCAACAAAAGCAAATGCAAAACCCTGCACTTGGACCGAAATAACCATAGGCAGCAGTACAGGCTGGGAACTGACTGGGTTGAAGGCAGTTTTGCAGAAAATGGTATCATAGCATCATAGAATGTTTTGGGTTGGAAAGGACCGCTAGAGGTCATCTAGTCCAACCCCCCTGCAGCAAGCAGGGACACCATTACCCAGATCAGGTTGCTCAGAGCCCCATCCAACCTGGGCTTGAAGGTTTCCAGGGATGGGGCCTCCACTACCTCTCTGGGCAACCTGTTCCAGTGCTTCACCACCCTCATTGTGAAGAATTTCTTCCTTACCTCTAACCTAAACTTACCTGTTTCAGCTTAAAACCATTACCCCTTGTCTTGTCACCATTGTCCCTACTGAAAAGATTTTCCTCATTCTTTCCTATAGGCCCCCTTTAAGTCCTGAAAGGCCGCAATCAGTTCTCCCTGCAGCCTTCTCTTCTCCAGGTCCAACTCTCTCAGCCTGTCCTGATAGCAGAGGTGCCCCAGCCCTCGGATCATTCTTGTAGCCCTCCTCTGGACACGCTCCAACAGCTCCATGTCCTTCTTGTGCTGAGGGCTCCAGAGCTGGACGCAGCACTCCAGGTGAGGTCTCACCAGAGCAGAGTAGAGGGGCAAAATCACCTCCCTCGACCTGCTGGCCACGCTTCTCTTGATGTAGCCCAAGATACAGTTGGCCTTCCGGGCTGCTAGCGCACATTGCCGGCTCCTGTCCAGCTTTTCATCCATCAGTACCCCCAAGTCCCTCTCGGCAGGGCTGCTCTCAATCCCTTCTTCCCCCAGCCTGTATTGATACTGGGGGTTACCCCGACCCAGGTGCAGGACCTTGCACTTGGCCTTGTTGAACCTCATGAGGTTCATACAGGCCCACCTTTCCAGTATGAAGGATCCTGGTCATCAAGTTGAATGTGAGACAGCAGTGTGCCTTTGTGGCAAAGCAGGCCAACAACATCCTGGCTGTATTACCAAGACCATCTCCCAACAGGTTGAGGGAAATGATCCTTCCCTTCTCTTTGGCATTTGTGTAGCTGCATCTGTAGTACTGTGTTAAGTACAGGGTTCCCTAGTATAAAAAAGACAATGCCATACTGAATTGCATCCAGTGGAAGACTACCAGGGTGGCTGGGAGGCTGAAGGACATACCACAAAGAAAAGGCTGAAAGCTGTCTGCTAAACCCAGAAAACTAAGTGATGCAGGAAGACCAAAATATCAATTGATTGCCTCAAAGCTTGCTTGTGTGTGCACCTGATAAGACGCAGCGGGACTGTGAAACACAGCAACATTGCAGCTTGCAAGGAAAAGTGCAGGCTTGCAGAAGCAGCAGACCATATCACGCACTGACAAAACAGGATGCTGATCGTTATCCAAGCTGGGCCATCTACTCACCAATAATATACATCTGTTTCCTGCCAGTGGCCACACAAAAGCCGCATGATGGACAGAACCTAAAGCACGCAAACGGAGCATGGGACATATGCGCATGTGTCGGACTGTGCTCTACAAAAAGACCATAGAGGCAAGCCGCAGTGTTCACCCACCACCGAGGAAATTAAGACTGAGTACCAATGGGATGCCGCTGGATCCAGGGTGGTGACTATCCTACGATTATCTCTCCAAACGTTTGCTTAGTTTCCTCCTGATATTTCCTGACTTTCCTATTGCTCCATTCTGCTTTGATTTAATAAGAGTCCTGAGTTGCAGCATTTGACCTCATTTCTGTCTTAATCTCACTCCTGGGATCATTAAAAACCTTTCCCAAGCCCCCAAATTGGACCAGGACCTTACATGGTAGATGTGATATCTTATTGTCATCTACAACTACCTGAAGTGAAGGTATAACATAATGGAGGTAGAGTCTTCTTGGGGCTTCATAGTGATAGGATGAAAAGCAACTGAGACAAGCTGCAGCATGGTAAATTTAAATTGCAGAGTAAGAAGAATGAAGGCAGTCAAACGCTGCAACAGAGAGGTTGTGGAGTGTCCATTCTTGGAGATATTCAGAACTCAATGGGACATAGCCCTATGCAACCTGAAGTAAGTTGTGAGATGTCTAAACCAGATGACTTGTCCTTCCAACCCAAATTAAGCAGTGATTTTTTTCTGCTTATTATGTAGCTGTAATAAGAGACATAAAATTTGTGACAACTGTAGCTTGATTTACTTAGGCATGATTCATCTAAATTAAGTTTGGATGTCTTCAGTTAGAAGTTGACATTTGATCTAATCAGCCTAAGACCTAAAAGGTCTTCTACCTTAAGATCTTGCTTCCCTTAATGTGGTTATCCAAAGCAAGTTCTGATAACTAGAAGATTTTTAGCTGAGAAACTCAATTCAGTTGTCTAATGCCATTTGAAAAACCTTTCGAAACCGAAGCACCCTCATGGATGTAAGGGAGGCTAAACAACTTTTGGAGAACTAGGTGAACTGCTATTAAAGTACCATAGTGTATATTGAATAATACCGTCTGCCACTAAATTTTGAGGTATTTCTAAAAATTATATCCTGTGAAGTAATTTTTTTAAACATGTATCCTCTTAAATATATTTTAAAATTATTATTTGAACTTCACTTTTGAGGCACTAGCATGACTTTTCATTGCAGGATTTTCAGTGCTGTTCAAAAATAAAGTGACTTTCAATACACTGTCTACTTTAGCAAGTCTTTATTATACTTTTATGGGCATTTATCATTACTGATTGGCACAGAGATAGCAAACTTCAACAGGAATATTTCTTATGTTTAAATAAATAGGAAAAATGTTCAAATAGTTCAGCATATTTCTCAGCAAAAGAGCTTTTAACATATATTTTGAAAAATGCTTGTACTTAATGGCACTTTAGTGACTAGGAATCAATTACAGACAACTTTTCAACTTTCAGAAAGAAAATTGCTTTAAAACTTCATTAAATATTTGTATTTGTCTGCCTGCCTTATTACCATTTTATGAGTAGGCAAAAACATATCCTGAAGATTTTCTTTCCAGTGAACAATTCTATACAAGAACTTGTCATATATTTTTAAACCAAAAAAAAAATTAGAAGGCTGAAAAGCTAGAGCTTACTAGGCAACTATTGCTTGCAGTGTTGATACCTCTCTTGAGGTTTTCAATTATACACCAATAGATATCAGGAAAATCACATAAAACTGATTTTTTTTTTTTTTTTTCTTACATAAAAAAAGAGGACAATATATTACTTCTATAATGAAATTATATGAACCTCAGTGGAAAGAATTGCATATCATTTTATCACATATTATTCTGAAATACAAATTTCTAGACAATATAATTGTTGATCTCACCTGCTTGTATTTCCCGTTTCAAATGGTCACATTAGTCAGCGTTCAGTATACATCTGTTTTCAAATGAATATTTACTGAAGTATTGTAGCTGTGGCACAAAAACTATTCAGAGTACTGCAGGTTTTGTTTTAAATGGTTGAGGACTCTTTTGCTTTAAAAAAAGAAGTAAAAAACCCCACCAAAACACACACACACACGACTGATCAAAACTGAATTTTTATTCTCAGAAAATGCTGAACATGAACAAATTACTTGGCTATAGCTGCAGAAACACTTAGCCAGGCACAATGCTATTAATACTATAACTCATTGCAACTAAAGCAGTAAAATGTTGATTAACTGTAACCTTAGAAACCCACCTACATCTCCCTACATTTCCCCAGCTCAGCTACCTACAGAAACAAGGAGGTCACAAGTAGACCCTCCTATAATCATCAACACATTTTCCTTTGCATTCAATCACACCCCCATAATCTGAAGTTTAACTTGTGTTTGTATAACAGCAATTCCTTAAAAATTATTCATAGGCAAAGATATGTCTATGCCATAAGAACTACAGCTAGTGTAATGCCAGATTTATCATACGTAGTCCAATAGAATTTAATAATGTGCATAAACCCAGTATTTGATCCTATTACTATCTAATTATTCCTAATTCTCTTGTCTTTATATGCCTAAATCTTTTTCTTTCTAAATTTTGTATCAATTGTTTTAAGTGACCCGTGACAAGATTTGAAAGTCACAGCAACAATTACATGTCAGACTCAATTAACCCCCTTGTGAACATGTATTTCTGGTTTAATTTTCATTAAGTTTTGCCCACTTCAAATGTTGGGATTTTTTTTCTGTAAAAATAAAAATTTGATATTGACAGATTTTTTATTGACAGATTATGCTTGTAATTTAGTACTGTTACAAATCAATAGCAATGATAATATCTTACTTTATTAAGAATTGTATTTATTAGATTTTACTTACTATTTTCTGTGAAGACAAAAATTGGGGAACACAGTCCAAAGGAAAGATGATCTTCATAAATCACAAGATGATTTTTGGAGAACAAAACAATTTGACCATTTAAGTCATCTGATATTGTTATTAAAAATGAGTAATATCTGTAGCTACCTAGCTGAGACAGACTTCTGACAAATGTTAGGGCTTTCTCTGACTCCTTGGATCACTTTCCACTCCAATTTATCAGATACTGTATGGAAATATTTAAGCTAACAGTCTTGGCCTTCTTTCCACAGATCTTCATTTGGAGTATTGTTAAACACAATTGCTTTTCTCTTTTTTTCATTGCTCAAAACTGTTTACAGAAGAAATGATGAAAAAGATACCAAGAGTGATTTATTATTCAAATACAAATTCCAAAATATTTTAAATTTCTCACATAAGTTACTGTTCTATGATCCTCAGACTGCAAATCCAAGATCAATGACTCTCAGTGAAAAGGAAAATTCACCCCTCCAAGGACCACATACATTCAAATGTTTAATTATTGATTAAATATTGATCAGATATTTAATCAAATTACTTTTTAACAGGTTCCTGGGCTTGGTCAACACAAGTTTCGTATTACTGAATTATATTAGTATATGTAATGCATCTAGTGAATATTAGTCAATGGTAGCAAAACAACCTTCATATTAGTCTTTATATCAGTATAACTTTCTTCTTACAGAACTTGTGCTAAAATAAGTCACCATGCAGTGTAAAGAATCGAAACTGAATATAATATGCATACTGTTGTTCAATTTTATATACCGATTTGATCTGTTGTCCCTCAAGTGGGGTTGTTTACCCTGTGTGCCGAAAACCAATATACTCACAGAGTAAAGATAATTTAATTCATATTTGCGCAAAGATGGGTGCTAGGTGGTAATTCCACGAAGCTAGCACACCCCAGCTAACACACAGTTAACATTTATACACTTTGAGCAACTGTTACCAGTATTTTCATAGTTAGGCTTAGTTACCCTCTTGCCCATTGGTCTTTACATATCTATCTCTACTTAACAGCACAGCACACATTTATTTCACTATGCATGCTCTATGGGGAAGGGTCTTCTGTGAGTAGGGAGTGACTACAGCCTAGGGGTGTGATTTTTGCAGTCTTAATGACCTAAGTTCACACAAAGTTCAGAGTTCTGTTTACCTTCTCTGGAATGCTCATTCAGTTACAAATTGAAGGACTCAAACAAGGATGTTCCATCCTCGGGGCCCCTTGATTAGGCTTCACTATCCTGTTGTTTTGTCTCCCGTAGTCCCCGCTCCAGGGCATCCTCTCCTCCCGTAAATTGCTCCTTCATTTTTTCATCAGTAAATCGTCCCTTCTTTCAATACTGTAGACTAAATCTAGGTATGCAGTCAGTTAGAGCAGAATAACTTGTCCT
This sequence comes from Podiceps cristatus, assembly GCA_000699545.1. Lineage (NCBI taxonomy): Eukaryota > Metazoa > Chordata > Aves > Podicipediformes > Podicipedidae > Podiceps > Podiceps cristatus. The sequence goes on along the minus strand of KL269682.1, from coordinate 8,215 downwards.
ATAAATCCATATTTCAGTTTGTCTTATGGTCCTACATAGGCTGAGAAGCAAACAAAAAATAAATGTTTTTCAAGTTACAATGATAAAAGTCAGCATGTAGAGAAAATATATGAGTGTTATACAAAGTAAAATCTTTTAATACTGTGGCAAAAGAGGGAAAAATATTAATAAAATATAAATTGAATAGATATCATCTCCCAGTGGCAGAGATTAACCACTACTGCACATCTTTCCAGCACACTAAACTTTAATTGGTGAGGGCAACTGTGCCTTTGATCTTTTAACAGCAGGCACTTGAACGTATTAATAGGGTAATTGACACCTGAATTCAAAAGCTTTGCCTCATGTTGTAAAACAGGCTTTGATATTTCATAATTTTTCAGGCAAACCTCTTTGCTCTTTTCTACACATTGTTGAAGAGAAAACATGAACTATGAAACTATTGGTTATATGAAGCAAAAACAAGCTACAAAACAATCATCTGTTTGAAACTGCAAAGTTCTCTTCCTTACCCAGAACCTGAAGATGATAAAAAAACCCCAAACCATAACCCAAAAAACCAACCCTGAACAACTCAAACGCTTTTTCAGTGGTGTTTATTTTCTTCTGGTTCATTTTGTTCTCAATAAAAGAATAAAAATAATCTAACAGATAACTTCTGCTGAACAGTCTGTGGGAATCAGGGGACAGGATAGCTCCTCCCTCCCCCCTATAACTTCATTGTGAATGTTTGAGTTTCCAGTCTGCTTGAATCTTTAGTTTAAATATATATATTTAATCAATTTCATTTTTTAATTCTGAGCCCTTTGTGAAGGTCAGATCATTTGGATCTTTTCTGATCAAGTGCTGCTTCTACTCTCTTTCTCCAATACAAAATCAAGAGACTCTATGTATCTCTTTACTCATGAGCCCAAAGGTTTACCTTGGAAGTATGTACATTTTGTTTCCACATTTAGCCCACTTCAGGACTTACAGGTATAATCAGAAGATATTTCACATTTGAACATTCAAGTATAAAATACTTCTAAGCTGGTATGTTTGCAGGTAATCAGCTTTCATATATTTTTCTCCTGTTTTCTCCCTTCCTTTGCCAATTCTGCAACAGTGACAAGCAGTATACATTTTCTGTATCTAGAAGAATGACATATGCAGGAAGTCTAATAGTGCCATCATTTTTGTAAATGTTGAACCCTAACACTGAGTTCTTCTGTCAAAGCTAACCTTAATGGTAGAGATATCCCTATGTGGCACATATATCTGAGATGTTTTTAGTATAGCCATGGTAATTTATCCAGTTTTTAATTTAAAACAATAGACTCACAGAAAGGCTGAGGTTAGGAAGGATCTTGAGATCATCTAGTCAAACCCTCATACACAAAGCACAATCAGCTGGCTGTTCAGGGCGGTCAGGTTTTGTATCTCTCTAGGGATGGAAACTTTAATATGGACAACCTATTCCAGTGTTTGACTACCCTTACATTAAAAATAAAATAAAATAACCTTATATTTAAATGAAAGTTACTGTGTTTTTGTTTCTGCCCATTGCCTCTCATCCTGTCACTGGGTGCCACTGAGAAGAGCCTGGCCTTCTTTTTCACTCATTCCAGTCAGGTGTGAAAATCATACACTCATATAACCATTTGGTTGGAAAGCACCTTTAAGATCATTGAGTCCAACCATGCCTGATCACTACTAAACCATGTCCCTAAGCACCTCATCTACCCATCTTTTAAATACCTCCAGGGATGGTGACTCAACCGCCTCCCTGGGCAGCCTGTTCCAGATGTTTTTTTCAGTATATCATCCATAACAGTAAAGCAGAAGATTTCAGTACTAAAATATTTGTTTATGGAACAGTTAATGAAGTCTTCTAAAAATTATTATTTTCTGATGCTTATCTGTGCTTATCACTAGAAGGAATTTTTGCTGATTTCTGTTAATGCTATTCATTATTTTCCTTGTCAGTCTTCATCTAGGCTTTAAATCATCTAATTAACTGCAAAACTATGTTTAATGTATTACCTGAGCTTCAGTTAGCTTTCAGAGTGACATTGAGGTATGAAATTTTTGTTAATACACTCTGGGTGTCATGTTACCCTGTAGAAGAATAGAAAGCAGAGATCCTCAGGCAAACTGGCTCTGAAACAAGAAGCCTTATAACTCTACTGAAGCAATCTATGGCTGATCTATTTTGCAGTTGGCTGAAGGGACTAGATTGCAATGAGAATCTGAACTCATCTGTCTGTACAGCACAGCGTAGATGTTTCAACTCAACTGGGGCTAGTTCTGGAATTTCTAATGCACCACTATAATGTCTGGCACAGCAATAGAAAGATTTTGATAGCTGTACAGAGATAATGGAGAGGTCGAAAAAAAACCAAACCAACAAACAACCCAAAACAAAAAAAAACCCAAAACCAAACAAAAACCCACTCTAGATTTATTGTCTTCTGACTGCAATGTTCAGCAGTGCTCACCTTTGACCAAACTCTGCCCGAACTTAATTCTACGACAATAGAACATACTTCTGAAAACATCACCTTCAAAAATGAAAGTAACCCCAAGTGAGCCTTTGTTGATTATGACAACTATGTGAAATAATGAATGCTTGGTGCTTTTGATGAAGCTCTCTTTTAATGCAGTGAGTGTAATCTTTTTCCCACTGAACTTAATAGCCTTTTGCTATCGATTATAGTGGAACTGGGATTTCATCCTCTGTCACAATGGAGTAATCATTTCATATGTATCAACTCCAGAGACTTTTATGACTAAATGGCAAAAACTAATACTACTATGCTGTTGTTTCCTTGAAAATCTCATAAGTAGATGTAGTAGATAAAAGCAAATGCAATAAAGAAATGGTACTGGTAGTATGTGGAAAATTATTTTTTTTGGGGGGCAGGTGTGCAGAAATCAAACCAGGAAGAATACAGCACAAAGTTCTTAGACTCCCGTTTTCCTTTTTTGTTATGATGTTACATTTGTTTATGGAATATGAAGCAGAAAATGTGGTGAAAAAAATAAAGGATATTTCCTTTAATATGATGACTGTTAACTGTATGAGACTGTTCAAGCTAGGGTAATGTAATATTTTTGTAAGAAATTACAAACATTTCAAGTTGTTATGGGAACCTCTGGAGGTTTTAGTTTTTTGCTTGTTTGTTTTGAAGGTTTCAGTGAAACCAGTGTGACAAAATCAGCACTTCCTTATCTAAAAAAAATAAATAAATATCTAAAATATTCTGAAAATATTTTAATGAAAGCAGATTATTTTAGATAACAATGAATGTCATAATGGCACTGAGAAGGTAATAAAAAAGAAATAGAGATCAAAAGCTGTTAGGAGAAGCTGGACTGTGATACCAAGTAATGGAGTTGTTGGTCTGTCTTCCAAGCAATGGAGTCACATATTGCATCACACTACTATGGATAGGCAATATGTTTGTGTATAAAATGTATGACGGGTTAAAAAGTGCTTGGGAAGATAATGATGCTCTTGGACCTGAAACAGGCACTGACATGGTGATACCAGAACGTTTGGATTGTCCATCCAGGTGTTCTGTTGGCCAGAGAAGATACTCAGCACTACTCCATTGCTGGTCCTCCTGACTGCCAAACTAGTCCACATGATTGTGTGGTAGGTTGGAACAGGCTTTCTTGATTTAGGCTGTGGTGATCAAGTGCAGAGCTGTCTAACAAGTACCCCAAAACAACACCAATCGTGCAATTTGCACCTTTTTTTTTTTTTTTTTTTTTTCCAATTTCTTCACTGTCTTTTTCTTTGGCCTCATAGCTCCCTTTCTCCCCAGCTTCAAGGCCATGAGATATTTACATCCAGGTAGAGTATCTTTCTTGTTTTGCTCGCTTGTACCACTAGAGTGAGCACTTTTCTTGTCTGTAGGTTGAGATCTTTGAACTGCTGGTGGATCTTGTCCCACTTTTGTGCGTCTTTGTTATCTACCTCTGAGGTCATTGTGACAATGATGTGTTTTTCTATGGTGTCCCACAGTCTTGAGCCATGTTACAAATTTCAGGAGGAATATCAACTGTGAAAGAGTTTTCTGATATAACCTGTCTGTGACCTCAGGTGTCCACCAATGGTTTCAGGTGCCAGTGTTTCTGTGGAACAAACATTTAGCTCTTCTATGTTTTTGACTAGAAGTTGTCTTCTGAAGTTCAGAGTTATAAATTGACTAACAGTGAAGTCACAGTAAGCATTTTGGATCTCCCTGCAGCTATCACTTGCACTTTGTGCTTTATAGGCATTACTTCTGTATTGTCATATGATCATGGTCTTCTGTCATCTTTTAAGGAAAATAACGTGATAGAGTCTTGATTAAGGCACAGGGCTATTGAATATTACAAAGAATAAATTAGAATTTATATGCTGACTCTGAAACAGAAAGAAAGAAAGAATGATACTTAGAGAAGAATGGTACTTAGTTACAAGCCCATGCATGCATTTGCAAACACACTTCAGTGGTATGTGTGTGTATGTAAATATATATATATATACACACTACATACAAATGTGAACACATTGCTTACCTATATATGCAAAAGAAATCATGGCAACATGCAGAAGCTACAGTCAGGCTCTCTATTAAAAGATGGCTTAATGACAGATGGAAAAAGGAACTGGTGCCTATGTGAATGGAACAGAGACCCCAGGCAAATCTGTCGAAAAACTCACTGTTGCTGCTTCACAGAAAGCTTGTTTTGGCATCTCAAATTCTACACTACCATCCAACATGGACTGAGAGACTAAGTATCACCACCTTCATGCCGGAATTTGTTTGGGATAGACTAAGTATTCTTTTCCATAACTCATAACTAGAGCATGGAGGTTGAACCAGATGATGTCCAGAGGTCCCTTCCAACCTCAGTCATTCTGTGATTCAGAATTCTCTCAAAAGGCATATCACAGAATAACAGAATCACAGAGTAGTGAGTTAGTGATATAGCCTCTCCTCTTACCACAGCTTTTCCATCGTTTGATCATTTTGTTAGCCCTGAGGCTAAGTCAGGCTCTGCTTTGAAGAGGGAACAGTTGATAGGGACGATAACTGAGGACTACAACACCATGAGGGTGGTATATAAAGTGAACAGGAATTGTTATTCAACAAATACAATAACATTAAAACTAGGATAACTTTAATGAAACCAGTCTAAACCAGACAAAAGTCTCTCTACACAGTAGGTAGTGAACTTCTGCAACTTGCTGTCATAGGAAGTGGTGGAGGCAGCCAGTGTCAGCAGGTTCAAATTCACAGGTGAACAAAGAACTGAATGGATACTGAACAAATAAAGAACAAATGGATACTGAAAGGAATGGGCAAAGATACACAGTTTAGAATCCCTAATACAATAATCATCAACTTGGAAAAGGCATGATGGGAGTGGATCACAGAAAGGGACCAGGCTTCTGTGCTCTCCCTAAATATG
>JMFS01059793.1:0-10230 GCA_000699545.1 Podiceps cristatus | reverse complement strand
GGGGGGGGTGGGTTTTCTTTTTTTCCTGTGTACCTTTTTTAACATGAAGGCAAGGCCAAATTTTGAAATTTCTTGCCATATGTTTCTTTCTATAAACCACCCCAGGACCGTTATTAGCACAACTATTTTTAAGGCTGCTTCTTAAAATACAATTATACTTGTTTCACTGTAGAAATCTACATTCTTTAAGGTCCTGAAAAGAAGCCTGCTACACTTGGCTCTCTAACAGATTCACAAAAATGTAGAGTTCGTTCTGAAAAGCAAAATTTATAATCCTGGATATAAGCATGTTAGCTATTAAACCATTTAGTCTCTTGCTTCCTTGAGTAAGATTTCAGAAATTGGTATTCCCGAGTCATTCGGATTCTACCTTCAGAGATGATTTACACTGCTGCAAGACATGTCTCCTTTATTTTGCATGACTAATTTTCTACATTATTCAGCAAGGGAAGAGAAAACAGTTGTTTGTTTTTTACAGTTTTGCAGATCTATGAAAGCCGACAAATAAAACAAATTATATGCAGTGTGTGTTTCAGAATCGCTATTTTCACAGCAAATTAAGTTCAGGTGCATTAACTGGAGTAGCAGACAGTTACTTAAATAGCCAAATGTATGGTGTAATTGTCCCAAATTTAAGGACGGGCTGTACTGTAAGATTTCACATTCATGTGGAATGCAGAAATAGAGGTCTGATTAGTAAATTGTTTGTAGAATTTTCCATCTCTACGAGACTTAGAAAAAAGGCCCTTCTATGGAATGGAGCATGTGCAACTTTAAGATGAATTAGATTTTGGAAAATTCTCAAGGGCTGGAATCCTCATCACTTGGGTCTTTATAATACCAATTAGCTAAAGTGGAAGAAAATAGAAGTTCCTGTAAGACACATTATACTAGCAGAAGGAATGCCTTCATGACCTTCCATGTCTTTTCCATCTCTGCCTTGTATAGCTTTTTTTCTATTGCTCAGTCTTAGCAGTTTTTATGCCAATGCCTGAAAACATTTGGCAAAGTGATTATCATTTGGTCAGGCATGAAAATGGAGTCAGTATGATCCCCCACATGGGAAACGTAGGATTTCCAAATACAGTTATTTTACCTGTTACTAAATATGAAATTATTGCTGCAAATATCATAAATTCAATCTTTATTCAGCATTGCCATGTAACTTCATTGCAACTGATCCAGGAGCTAAACCTGCCTACATGATGAATACTAATTATTTTGTTTAACCTGTTTTTCCTTCTAGTCCTATTAGCACCTGTTCATAATTAAACCTAATTATGTACATGTTCAGAAGTTAATTTAGAAGTAGATAGTCCATTTGGTTACTAAAATGAGGTTATTTTCTCACTCACCTGCTGATTCCTCTGTCATTGCCAGAGCTTGCACCACCCTGCTCCCTTCATATGATACCCCATGTCGCCTCAGTGGTCAGCCATAACTGGCCCATACTGATCTTCAGGGAGGCACTCTTGGTTTTCATACTTTCTTGAGCCACTGTGTGTTGGTACAAGCATCTTGCTTGGAGGGCAATATTGCCGCAAATTCTGCAGCACTTGAGGGATCAGACTTCACCACTCTGGACTGTCCGAGACCTGTCAAGTGCACACATTAGCAGTGAGATTGGCTCCAGAGGTCCCTGTCCTATACATACTGTTGTGATAGGAAAAGGGACAATGGTTTTAAACTGAAAGAGGGGAGATACAGACTAGACATAAGGAAGAAATTTTTTATGATAAGGGTAGTGAAGCACGGGACCAGGTTGCCCAGAGAAGTGGTAGAAGCCTCATCCCTGGAAACATTCAAGGTCAGCCTGGACAGGACTCTGGGCAACATGATCAAGTTGAAGATGGCCCTGCTCACTGCAGGGGGCTTGGACTAGATGGCCTTTAAAGGTCCCTTCCAACCCAAACTATTCTATGATTCTATACTCCGCTGAGATGGCACCTATTTCCTACATTTATAGCACAGTAACATTTTGAGATGCCTCCTCCAGAATAGCATGGGCCATGGATGCAGATGGCAATGATGTGAGGCACAGCCCCAACATGCGATCACACAACCTGGCTCAAACGACCCATGTCTGCAGTCCAGAAAAGCCCCAAGAAGCCCCATCAAAGAGAGCATCTGGGACGTACTGACAAAAATCCCAAACAAATTAGTTTCCAGGCATTTTCCTTCCACTGCTTCTTGGTGCATATATAAGCATGGACACGTCTGAGCCAGATACAGCCTGCAACTTCCTTCCATGTGTTCCCTGGAAGAAAGGGAAGTATAGAGAGGGAGAGGCCTGACTCTATTTTAAGTTATTATTGGGTAACAGAAAGATGTGTGTTAATGCAAGGCACACCTAAGTTCCTATTCCTGTTCCAAGAGATGTTCAACTTGCCAAGGGATTTCAGGCCCTGGCCTATGAAAAAGAGTCCTGCTGGCCTTTAGTAGTGATAAAGTTCTTCACCACCTCCCCCCTTCCCCTTTTGTAAATAAAAGCCCTTGTATTCTTTTTGCATTTTGTGTGGGATCCCTAATAGCAGTCTTGGATTTAAAGGCATCAGATTAATAACAGAGTTTAATAGGACAAGAAGGAGGAAATCAGATTAAATCAAAGTAAGTGGCATTCATAACATGGCTTTTCTAGTTACTCCAACGATTAACTGCAACAAAGGAACAAAGGGATAGATGCAACAGCAGGGTTCATATGACTCCTGCGTTTGACCTAAAGTGATCCCGGTGTGTTTAAGTTGAGGATTTTGGTATTGCTTGCATTCAAACCCTTCTTCTAAAAGTGAAGGCACCTTTAGGTGTCTAAATGCCACCAAAGACCAGACCATGCACTAACTCTTCCTCCCCTCTGTGTCCCTGGGGAATCCACATGGTAAGTACCTCCTGTTGGACCTCCTGGTTTTCTTGCAGAGTAAGCTGTCTTTGGTAGTTGTGATTATAGGCTGTTTAACACTACACAAAGCATGGTCACAGGGAATGCCTACAGGCAATGCCTTTACAACCTGTTGCTTTGGGATTAAACTGTTCATTCGGGATGTGTAAGACCCATAGGTCACTCCTTTGCCTGGAGATGGTGATTAGTGGGAAGTGAGAAGAAACAAATCCAGAAGAAAACTGGTTCTTTTTTCTTTAAATGAAAGAAATGGTAAACAGGGTGGAATTCCTGTAGAATAGCTATCCTTTCCTTAGTAAATCTTCAGTCAAAAAAAACCATCCCCAGTGTTTTTCTAAAAATATAGTTATGACCCTATGGATATATGCCAGTTATATTACGGATCTTAGCATTTTGGTTACTTGACAGCATTTTGAGATCCAAGTGCTGCAATTTCCTTATTATCCGCTCACAGTTGTCTTCCACAAGGTAAATGCATATTGCTGTAACTTTTTCTGTAAATTTTGTCAATCCACATGCCATGTAATGTCTTTCATATCACGTTCTTATTTACTAACACCTTTTTATTAATTTTTTTCTGATAACAATGACTGTTTCTCATTTGAGTTCATTATTATGAACAGATACATTGCTAATGTATCTGTGCTTTTAATTTTGAGACGCATCCAAGCATCCAAGTGAAGTGTGTTATTTCAGAATTTTAATTGTTCTGGCATGCTGGCACTTATAATAGGTGCATGTTCTTCCTTAATTAAAGACAACTCTTCAAGATCAGTACACCGTGCCTCGTTGATCTGCGATTGCCTCAGCTAACTCCCAGTCATCCAGTGAAGTTTATAGAAAACCTGCTAAAAAACTGATGACTGAAAAAAAAAAACCTTACTCTCTAAACAAAAATGATTTCCCCTGGCAAGATACAGAGATGAATCACTGCCAACACTTTCCTTTAAGAGCCATGTTAATAAAATCGGGCCAGATAATATTGCTTATTTCTGAAGCATCTTTTTCTTAGGCAGCCTCATATTTCACACAGATCTGTGGTCAGCAATCAAATGTAAGTCTAGACAGAGGAATTAATTTCTCCTTCCATGTATCCAAAATGGGTATTTTAGTAAATGGATGTTTTCTAAACTGGATTTTCAGCTCTCTCCTGTTTTTGAAGATATGTAACATTTTCCTCCAAACAACAGCTTGGATGTTGGAATCAAGTCACACATGCCTTAATATTTGTGTAACTTTAGTCATTGTATGAACTAACAAAAGTCAAATGTGTTTCTGACAGTTCTTCAGAGCTCAAAATTTAGAGTTGACTCATGAATATCAGCCCCTTTGCAATACACATCTATACAGCCACATTTACCACAGTATCCCGATACCTCGCAATTTGTAGCATATTTGTTCTCAGAATATCCTGGGTGATGGAGGAGCATTAGTCCAGTTTTACAGATGAGAAACTAAGACACCACTGCAAGACCACTTAACTTTCTTGAAGTCATCACAACTACTTGCCAACCCTGAAGACCCAAGAAGCACTCCAGAGTTTCACCTCTTGGGAGCAGTATGACCTGGCAGCTTCCCTGCTTCCCTGCCCAGCCGTGCACCCTGCCTACACCTTGGCTGTACCACAGAATGAGACCTCAGGGTCTTCCATGCTTTATCTCACTCTCCCTTTCTCCCCACCCCCCACCCCCTCAGCTGCTCTGATTTCTACCAGGAAAAAGACTTTAGGTGTATAGCTAGAGAGGTAGCCAAGGGCTGGATCCCTGAGTGACCAGGACTATGGCATGTACTGGTGAACACAATTCATAGAAAGCCTGGTGCAAAACTCTAAGTCTCCTTTAGCCTTGTGTGCTAACACTAGGTCAGCTTTCCTGTGTGGGGACAAAAACTTTAGGCAAACTTTGGGCTTCAAAATTGCACAGTCTCCAAGCTACAGTGTTTATCACAGTTTTCCCTTAGTTCTCTAGGTGCAGAGGTGGCTAGTGTAAACATTCAGATCCGTTTCCAAAGACTGAAGTTCTTATGCATCTGCCCTGTATTTTCTTATTTCCCATGCTATAATCCAAAGGGCGGTCCTGGGTTTTATCTGATACTGAGAAGTGACATAACAAAGTCAGACTTAGTTTCTTCTGACTCCAACACATTCAGTCACCTTGTATCTAAGAACGTTATGTCAAAGGATATCTTCCTGCATTCCTTGTTATTTTACTTTGGTGGGAACAACCCTTGAAGGTCATATGGTTGTTCACTTCATGTTCAATCCATGTCAACCACAGTAGCCATCCTAATGAGGTACAGGAGCTCTTGGGCAATTTCAGCAGGCATATTTTGAGGTTTTAGCACACTGGAGTAGCCTGTATCTGTTAGAAATTTTCTGCTGAGTGTTGAGATGTGACCAACTAAATCTGAAAAACTAGTTCCTGAAACAAGAAGCAGTGTTCATTATACTCTATATCATATGATTTCTTCTGTAAACCAATTGCTAAAATGGGTGTTAACTTCAGTGGCTTCTTGCCTCGTAGACATTAGACCTTTCTAGAATTTGTTTCTTTCTCCTCCAAGGTCCACCTTTTTTCTTTACTTAAACAATTCGTTTTATTTGCTCCCTTTTTTCATACGGTGTATTTTGATCACTTTATCATTCTTCTGTACAGTTTTCAAAGAGCCTCGTAGATGGATAAATACATTCTATATGGATGGTTGGAACTGTGATTTTATGAAAGTCAGAAATAGATTGTAGTTCAACCTGTAGGGTGTGTAAAGCAATTCAGAGCCCTGCTGCCGCCCTTTGTTCTGGCTTGAATCGCTCTGTTGTTCCAGCTCGTGCGCGTGTGTTGATCAGACTTCCAGCCGGGAGGCTGGGGTTTTATTGCCGCACAAACAGGGATTAGTGCTGCGCTGCGCTCGTTTTCACTTGTGCCCTGGTTTTGAGCACTCTTTTCAAAGGAAAGGTTAGTGGAGTAATTCAGTGTGCCACTTCACCTGCCTCTGCCTCCAAAGAATTACTTAGTCTGTGCATTATTATTAATGATTGCAAAAGAGAACAACACCGCTGCGGTAAGATCACTGAAGGATACAATGATGCATTTCACATACCTCATTTTCCACATCAAGACTCACAGTATCCTTGACATGGTCTTCTAGGAGTTCATTAAGTTTAAAACAGGTGACATGTGGCAAACTATGGAAACTTCCTGAGGCAAAGTGACACTATAAATAAAATTACTCACAAACAACTCATCTTCTCTTAATCCCTTCCTCTCAGAGTATTCAATTGTTCTATGACATATTTGGTGTAGCATGTCTCCCACTGCTTTTGTCTGCAGTTTTCACTGGCTCGTCTTCTTATAGCACTAGCACGGATGCCACTGAAAACAACATAAGAAAATATAACCAGATACAAAATAAAATTTTTAAATTAGGTTTAAGGATGGTTTTGATGTGCATCAAGCTGTCAGCATTTGCTGCTAAGAAAACTGGTGTTTCAGTGAATTGTTAGTTTCTGCTTTTTCCCCCAATCCTTTTTTTTTTTTTTTTTTTTTTGTAGTTTGCCTTTTGGGACCTATTTCTTAAAGGTTGGTACAATATTAAAACCCACAAAAATTGGATTCTGAAAACTTGGCTTACACTGCAAGTCAATATGGGAATATATACTGTCCTGCACTGCTATTTGCACTGCAATCACCAAACAAAATGTAGTTATTGAAAATACGAACTTTTACCTCGAGGAGGTTTAATTTGGGGGTAACCGATCCTGCCTGTGCTGCTGTATAAAGATGATTCCAAGGCAGCTATCCTATAGATGACATATGGAGCACCTGGACTTTTCCTAAAAAAAAAAAAAAAAAAGGTCAAAAAACCCAAGCACTCCCAATTTTTTAATTCAAGAAGCAATAAAGCAATACAGCAGAATATTTGGAAAGAGAAACAGGACTAAAAAAAAAAAATTTTTAAAAAATAGTATTCCATAAACCAAAAACTCTTCTAAATGTTTAACTGAAGTCCAAATAATTAGTGAATTACTTGTTTGTTTTCTTCTGCATTTCACACAGCCTGTCCAAAGAAAGTAAAGTACATTTGATTTTTGGTGACTGATGTTTCAGTATAGGTAGTTCCATAGAGCCTCTCAATGGGATGCCTCTCACAGCTATGAGAAAAGAGTCATTTGTAGCTCAGGAGACCTTTCAAGTTGCATCTAACCTTTGGAAATTCTTCCAGTTTAATTCTGCTTCTTCAGCTGGAGGCCAGCTCTTCTGAATTCCCCCTGACACAGCGATGGACCAAAAAAAAGTACATTGTAGATATTTGGCTGAAGAAACTGTGAGATTTTTATAGGGCTGTGGGTCTTTTTTAGTTTGTAAGGTGCTCCAGAAATCTTTCTGAGAACCCATTTATGATGGTGTAATAACTGGCTCCATCAGCTGTTCTCTATTAAAACTATAAAGTACTGCAATAGAAATATAATTTGACTTTATAAATGCTCATAAAATATATATATAATGCATACAAACACCCATAATGTACATTTGAAGTCTAAATGTGTGCCTGTAACCATGTTGGCACTACCAGTTGAAATTTCATTGCTTATCATGTGGCTGATGGAGAGAGAACATTGAAATCAAGCTGTTAAATACACCATCTCCATTTTTTATTTCACTAGAGTATGTTTGCTATATTTTTAAAAGAACATTGAAAAGCCCAGGAGATGAATTCTGCTCTGAAATTGCTATTTGCTGACATAGAAATAGCTGTAAAAATACAAGTGGAGAAAAATACAGGATAGCAATATATTTTCATTTATTTGGGGGAAAAGTAGTTTTAAAGAAGAATTATAGTTTATCTTCTGAATGATAAAGCAGTATAAATAGCATTAAACACAGCTGAAATTTTGTAATGACCAAACCTCAGCTCATCGAAATCCCCAATAGCATTAACTCCCTGGAACAGGGCTGTAAATTTGATTAGCCTTACAACAGACATGAGACACAAATGTTCTTCCTTATACAGTTATATTAAGTGGCTGGAAAAGAAGATGACAAGGCACAGTAGAGCAGCACATCCAACCTTTTTAAGCTAGGGACATGCTCCAGCTCGCCCAGCTTTCAAAACTACATTTAAATACAGGGTAATTTCATGAATTCTGATACAACATGAGGATTACATATGGTGAGGTGAGAGGGGATTTAGCAGCTGCAGTCTTGCTATAAATCACCCAGAAGCTTTTTTTTATACTTTAGTTCTCTTGATTGACATTTTCCGTGTAAGCTACATCGCAGAACCTTAGTTTCTTTTTATGCTTGTTTAATTTGGTGCCTTTTTTATATATTTTCATTACTCTTGCGCTGTCCTTTAACATGAGATTTGATGCTCTAACTCCTGGTGTGTTCCAACTTTACATGGAACTAATCAGGGTATTGGATAAAAATTTTTCTTCAAATGAGGTAAAGGCTATAGAGGCGTCCTAGGGCAGATTTCTAAAAATGGGAGTCAGGGACTAGAAGGAACGGTAAATCATGAGACCATGAAGATTTCCATGCCAGCAGAGTTGCAGCAGCAGCTTCTCTGGTGAGCTGATGGCGTGTGCCACGGCACGACTACTCGCGTTTGGCTGCCGCAACCAGCGCCACCCGTGACGCTGCTCCAGGTTTCGGTGATGCTGAGAGCCACGCACGATGGCTCTGCCTCGTCCCGGCTCCTCCGGCCGCTGGCACCCGGAGGGCTGGGATGTCCACGCCTGGCCACACAGCAGGGAGAAGCTCTCAAGCCAGGCACGGTGTATCTGGTGATCCAAGGGGTCCTGAAGTACGTGCCTCCTGCCAGGCCAGGAGTTGCAAGGCTTTGCTGTTATTGTTATTCATTTATTGTGGTTTTATTTTCGTTTCTTTCACTAGGTTGTTTTGATAATACATTTCTGGCGTAGCTTTATATTCTGGTCCCCTGGTTTTCGTTGTCCTTTGGACACAGTCCGATTTGGAGTGAATTTCCAAAATGAACCCTGATTCACTGATGAATCACGCTACTTCTAAAAAAAATGAAAGAAAAAGCTAGAGTGGTTTACTAGTTATGGAAACAAATTTCTAACATTGAAAATATAACCACAGTTATATGCAAATGGAAAAATAGAAACAGTTTTACAGTAATGAGAAATGGAAACATGGGAAAAGGACTGTTATGAATTTTGAGATCCAGTATTCCTTTTTATCTCTTAATTACACAGTTTACACAGCAGTTGTTTTATAAATACATATTTGGCTCTACTAATGGAGATTTCACAATACTCCTTATACAGTGCCGCCTGGCTGAGAACCAGGTGGTGCTCAGCCATGTGCTACTTAGTTCAGGGGTGAATAGGAACTATTGTTTCTCCCTCTTACTCGGTGGTTTGTAGGACCTGGAAACTATAACCAAGGCTCATGCATGTTGGGAATGAAATCTTTTGATTGTTTTAATTAAGATGCTTCAATTTTTGAAGCATTCTACAAGCGACTGGCAGAAGTCTCAGAGTCGCAAGCCCTTGTCCTTGTGGGGGACTTCAACTTACGAGATGTCTGCTGGAAGTATAACACAGCCGAGAGGAAACAGTCCCGGAGGTTCCTGGAGTGTGTGGAAGATAACTTCCTGACACAACTGGTAAGGGACCCTACCAGGGGAGGTGCCCTGCTTGACCTGCTGTTTACAAACAGAGAGGGTCTGGTGGGAGAAGTGACGGTTGGAGGCCAACTTGGGTTTAGCAACCATGAAATGATAGAATTCTCGATTTTTGGCCTGATAAGGAGGTGGGTCAGCAATACCACTACGATGGACTTCCAGAGGGCAGACTTCGTCCTGTTCAGGACACTGGTTGAGAGGGTCCCTTGGGAGACGGTGCTGAAGGGCAAAGGGGTCCAGGAAGGCTGGGCCTTCTTCAAGAAGGTAATCTTAGAGGTGCAGGAGCAGGCTGTCCCCATGTGCCATAAGAAGAGTCAGTGGGGAAGATGACTAGCCTGGCTGAACAGGGAGCTTCTGCTGGGACTCGGGAGAAAAAGGAGATCTTATCTCCTGTGGAAGAAGGGGCAGGCAACTGAAGGAGAGTACAAGGACCTCATTAGGTCATGCAGAGAGGGAATAAGAAAGGCAAAAGCCCAGCTAGATCTCAGTCTGGCCATGGTCATACGGAGTAACAAAAAATGCTTCTACAAATACATTAACAACAAAAAGGGAGCCAAAGAGAACCTCCATCCTTTACTGGATGCAGGGGGGAACATCATCACGAAGGATGAGGAAAAGGCTGAGGTACTTAATGCCTTCTTTGCCTCAGTCTTTAATAGCCAGACCAGGTATCCTCAGGGTAGTCA
>KL269681.1:0-17250 GCA_000699545.1 Podiceps cristatus | reverse complement strand
TGTCACCTTTTCCTCGGTTGACATTCCAATATCTTTGCCTTCTGGCAAGTCTGTGATCACTTCCAGGATTCCTGGGCGACTGGGGTATCCTATTCAAGCCCACTGTGTGATCAGTGAGGCCCACTTACTCCATGTGGCACCAGTTGCATGATGTGTAGAGGGGACCCTCCCTTTGAACATCCAGCCCAGCACAGGCAGTCGGGGTGCCAGGAGGAGCTGTGCTTCAGTACCAACCACCTCTGAACCAGCTCAAACTCCTTCATATGCTGCCAATATATCTTTTTTTTTTTTTTTCAGTTGGAGTGTAGTGGGCCTTGGATCCTCTATATCCCTGGGTCAAAAACTCCAGGGGTCAACCTCGATTTTACCCTGGTGCTTTCTGCCAGAGGCTCTGGGTAGGACCATTCTCTGTGGCTGTGGTGTAGAGCACATTTTTTACATCTTGTCCTGCCCAGACTGCCCCAAGGGCTACTGCATGAACTATCTCCTGTTCAATTTGTTAAAAGCCTTGGCGTTGCTCAAGGCCCCACTTGAAATCATTCTTCTTATGGGTCATTTGATAGAGAGGGCTTACAATGAAACTGTAATTTGGAATATGCATTCGCCATAAATCCACAATGCCTAAAAATACTTGGGTTTCCTTTTTGTTAGTTGGCGGGGACATAACTGCTGTTTTGTTGATCACATCCATCAAGATCTGACAATGTCCATCTTGCCATTTTATTCCTAGGAACTGGATCTCCTGTGCAGGTCCTTTGACCTTACTTTGCTTTATGGCAAAGCCATCTTTCAGGAGAATCTGGATTATTTTCTCCCCTTTCTCAAAAACTTCTGCTGCTGTGTTGCCCCACGTGATGATGTCACCAATGGTGATCTGGTGCAGGTGTTCTGGAGCTTCCCTCTTTTCCAGTGATCAGTCCATGGCAGATGGTGGGTTTGTTTCCACCCCTGGGGCCAGGTGTACCAGATGCCTCTCCAAGTGAAAGCAAACTGTGGCGTGCACTCTGCTGGCAAAGGGATTGAGAATCCTCTGAATCACGAAAGGTAATGGAGAAAGTGAGCAGGAAAAGACATGTTCATTCTTTCTCACATAAACAGTGTGAAGGGTGTCTAGCTAAATTCTAGAATCATAGAATAGTTTGGATTAAAATCCACCTTTAAGGGCCATCTGCTCCAACCCCTCTGCCATGAGCAGGGATGTCTTCAATGAGATCAGGTTGCCCAGAGTC
Organism: Podiceps cristatus; assembly: GCA_000699545.1. Lineage (NCBI taxonomy): Eukaryota > Metazoa > Chordata > Aves > Podicipediformes > Podicipedidae > Podiceps > Podiceps cristatus. Next base: position 16,021 of record KL269681.1, on the reverse strand, counting down.
CCGTCCAGCCTGACCTTGACTGTTTCCAGGGATGAGGCTTCTACCACCTTTCTGGGCAACCTGTGCCAGTGCTTCACCATCCTCATTGTAAAAAATCTCTTCCTTATGTCTAGTCTGTATCTCTCCTCTTTTAGTTTAAAACCATTCCCTCTTTTCCAGTCACAGCAGGCCCTGCTAAAAGCTTTGTCCCCATCTTTCCTATAGGCCCCCTTTAAGTACTGGAAGGCCGCAATCAGGTCTCCCCGCAGCCTTCTCTTCTCCAGGCTGAACAAGCCCAACTCTCTCAGCCTGTCCTCACAGCAGAGCTGCTCCAGCCCTCGGATCATTCTTGTAGCCTCCTCTGGCCCCGCTCCAACAGCTCCGTGTCTCTCCTGTGCTGAGGCCCCAGAGCAGACGCAGCACTGCAGGTGGGGTCTCACCAGAGCGGGGCAGAGGGGCAGAATCCCCTCCCTTGACCCGCTGGCCATGCTTCTTCTGATGCAGCCAATTCTTGAGTGGTAGAGTGAGAAAAGGTAGCAGAGTGTTCCTTTTTAATCACAGCAGGTGGTTAGTGTTTAATGATTAATGTCCAAGTCATTTCCATGGGATGTTGTGGAGGCAAGAAAGATACGAAGTTTAAAAAGAGACTAGACAGAGCTATGGAGGGAAAGTTAATTAGTAACTACTGAATACAGGCATGACCTTTTGCTGACAGAATGCCTGAAATACTATTACTGGAAAATAGGAGAGTATTACAAATACAGACAAACTCTCAAATAGCCTTGTTCAGTTAATATTTTTACAAGTACCTGCAGCTGGCCATAGTCAGAGACAAGAGATTGTCTCAGGGGCTGTATGATTGGGCCTTATGTCTGTTCTTCTGCCACACTGGCTCTAGCAAGTGACAATTTTTACATGCTTCTATTTTGTTAACCCATAAGCTTCTATGCGGAACAGATGCAGGTCAATGATTTGACTTCAATCAGTGACTGCTGGGAAAAATGAGGATTAGCTTCACTAGAAACAGATACAGAACCAGCATGAGATCAGATAATGCCCTATCTGTGCGTATCAACTTAAAGGAAAGTGGGAAGGCAGTGCAGTGAAGATAGGAAAAGGTTTCAAATCTACATTAAATATTAATACCATACGTCTATGCCTAAAATACACTTTTGCTCAGTTATTCAGTGGACAAGTAAGAGAATGAGGTTAAAACAATGTAATGTGCTGCTTCCTGGTTATCGTAACATAAACAAAGCCTTCTGCTGTCTTCTGGGGCTCCTCAGAGACACGGCTGCCTTAGTTTCCTGTTTGGATTTCCTAAAGGATACAAGCAGTAAATGATGCAGCATAATGAAGCCAATATCATCCGGACAGTGCTTTCTCTTCTGGTTTGGTTCTTCCCCAAACATGGCAATAATTTTTATGAGTCACAAAAGCAAGACAGTGTGCTGCCTGTGTGCTCTAATATCTGGACGGCACAAGTTTGTGCACAGAGCATTTTAATCTTTATGAAAGGAAAGGGCTTTTGTCATGGATTTGGTCATTACCTTATTTTAAAGGACCAGCCACAGCTCTGCATTCTTCACTAGGCATTAGACCTGTCACACAAGAAAGAAAGAATGAAGTGAAGATACAGATCCTGTTCTGCTTGTAATAAAGCAGTCTTTGTGTTAGGTAACATCAGTCAAACATTCGACATTTGTGCTGACAAGCGTTCATGATGTCTTCTGACTCCTGGTTAGGAGCTAAACCAGAGCTTTTGGAAGACAGCAGAGTCCTCCTCTGCATCATGGACTTAGGATAAGATCTGCAAGACGTAAATATAGATATACAATTGAATTAATATTCTCCAGTGATTTCTCATTACTGAAGGCATCATAACAGGCGTATGCAGTTTATTGGCTTAAATGAATGTGCATGACTTGTGAATGGGGAGAGGCCGACTGAAGACAGTCTACCGTACTGAAGTATGAGTACCCGATAAATACACAAACAGTGGAAAGATACGAGATACACCCCCGATATCTGCTGGGGTAAAACTGTCACCTCCAAGTAATGACAACTGCTGACTGAGTCCTTTGCTAAGATCATCACTCTGAACATACACATCGAAGCTGTTAAAGGGGTATTTGTACATGTGCACAGTAAAAACCAAACAAGTCATGAGTCAGCTCTTATTTCTAAAATTAGAAGCAGCATCCTCGTGAGCAAAAGATGCAAGAGACCCATGGTCTTCCACAGTCGTTGGACAGGCTGACCCACAGATGTTACAGAAACCATATTATGGGAAAGATTTAATGCTAACCACACCATTTAAAACCCCAAGATGTGCACCGGATACCCCAGAGCTGCAGGGCTGCATGAGTTCACATAGCTCACCTGTCAGCTCAGATTTCCTCTCTATTTGTTTTCCTTTAACTATAAACACATTACTATGTTTAAATTGTCATTGTAGCATAACCTTGCAGCTGTGTTATTAAAATGCACAAAACAATTCCATGATACTGCCAATACAAGTTCAAACTCACAAGCAATTATAACTATATTCCGGTTCTTGGTTCCCATCAAGTCATGCATGGTAAGGGTGAAAGTGTGAATGGCTTCCCGTAGTGTAATAGCCACAGTTGGGCCAACTATCTGAACGCTTATCTGACTGATCTTTCCAGCCTCTCTCTAGACTCAAAGGAGACACATGCTGTGTGACTCCCTTTAGTTCTGGATATTTAGGCATTTGTGTTGTGGCTCTGAATAAAGGAAGAGTATCACTTTAGCCCTCAAAGTGAGGGGTTTTTTCCCATAAAAAACAAGGGGTGGGAGGTCCTTACCATGTACTGGGGTGTCTCGCTGGTGTAGGTTTAAAGCATGGCTGAGGCCTGCAGCTGGACCACAGGGACTCGCTCAGCTCTCGGGTGCTGAAACCTCAGGACTAGAGGCAATAAGCTGTACGGGTCTTCACAAAACCAATGTAAAACAATAACGGGAGAGAAAGGGAAGACAAAAGTGGTTGGAAGCTAGGTTAAAAATAATTTTGACAAATTGTGGTCTTCTCCACAAGAGTCAGCCCACATTGCTCAGGAAACTTTAAATGCTTAAGGGCTGTAACGTGCTCTCAGTCATCACGTTATGCAAAAGAGTTTCTGTTCCAACAAACCTTTTTTAATTTTTTTTTCTTTTCTTTCTGTGGCTTATGTGGTCCCATTACTGTAATATCTTTGCCTTATAAAATTATTTGCTACAAAAGGTATGTGCAGAAAGAAATGCTGCCATCCCCAAGGGAATACGGAGCACAGAATGATGGTAGTGTTTGAGCCACCTCATGGGGTTTCCAGTTCCATTTTCCATTCCAGTTTGGGGGGACTTAAGATCACTTTATCTTTTGAAACTCCAAAAATAACCTGTACAATCTCTCACTTGTGTTGCTTTTTTGACCTACTTGGTTAACCAAAATTCAGCATCCTGTGGGCTGTCTCTGGAGGAGAGATTGATGATGGACTCAGATATCTCTGATGCACTTCTGTTTGTTCATGTTTTGCAAATAAAGTCTTATTTCCTGACCGCAGAGTGTTTTGCGTAAGAAACTGTTGTTACTCACAGCTTCAAATCCTCTTTCAGTGTGTTTTATTAGATAGTAATTACATTTATTCTTGAACACTTGAGTAAATGTGGTTGTGCATTCCACATTTAATTTAATTCTATGCCACATATCTGCTATATAACTTCTCAACAATTAGCTGAAGTTTAATGGTCGTTGTGTTTGAACAGTTTGCAGGAAAGCAGAGCTTTAGACCAGTCACTTCTACTGATCGCTATTTTGACCCAGTGGGCTCACAGAAAATTGCATCAAAACAGGAAAGCATCTTTTGCAAGCCTGTGAAATGGGACTGCCCAGCAATTCTGTGTTGTGGAACCGCCAGCGCAAAAGCACATGTTGTCATCTAGCAGTATTTTGTTGAAAGCAGAAAACTAGAATGCCTGCAGCACTGAAACTGTTGTCAGTCACCAGGAATTGGCTGCAGAACCACGAAAAGGCAGAACAAACAGTCTGGCTTAACCCAGCAGGATTTGGCATCCTATGAACTATAGGTGTTACCTGCAAATGACGGAGAGGCTATCTACTGCAGGAACCGATGGCTCCAGACAGCACCGTTGGTTGACCTGACTTATTATTTTACATCCCTCTCTACTCTGCCCTCGTGAGGCCCCACCTGGAGTCCTGTGTCCAGGTCTGGGGCCCGCAGTACAAGAAAGATGCAGAACTGTTGGAGAGGGTTCAGAGGAGGCCACGAAGATGATCCGAGGGCTGGAGCACCTCCCCTACGAAGAGAGGCTGAGGGAGCTGGGCTTGTTCAGCCTAGAGAAGAGAAGGCTGCGGGGGGACCTCATTGCAGCCTTCCAGTACCTGAAGGGAGCGTACAAACAGGAGGGGAATCAACTTTTTAAAAGGGTAGACAATAACAGGACAAGGGGGAATGGACTAAAGCTGAAGGAGGGAAGATTTAAATTAGATAGTTGGGGGAAGTTTTTTACAGAGAGGGTGGTGAGGGGCTGGAACAGGCTGCCCAGAGAGGTGGTGGATGCCCCATGCCTGGAGGTGTTCAAGGCCAGGTTGGATGGGGCCCTGGGCAACCTCGTGTAGGTCCAGGCCGGGAGGTTGGTGTCCCTGCCTGTGGCAGGGGGGTTGGAACTCTATGATCCGTGGGGTCCCTTCCAACCCAGACCATTCTGTGATTCTGTGATTCTGTGATCTTCTGGTTTTTATAGAGCTGACACCTGGCAAGGAAATATATTAGAGAAGGGATACTGAGCCTCTCTCTTTGTCTAAGAAAATCTGTACAGTGGCCTGTAGACATCAAACTGACAGCTGACCTTTCCAGACAGACATCTGGAACCTTGTTACCTGCATAGATTTTGTGGTTGCTTCTTAACAGCCTGAGCTCCATGAGCTGTTCCCACATATTTTATGCCTTGCTGCTTGCGTGACAGTTTCTACATGCTGTGTGGCATATGACCGTACAGTAAAAAGCATGACTATAGTGTTTGCTACATTTTTCTGCAGAGGTCTTTTAAGAGTCTATCTCTCTGTCTTCTTCAGAAAGTAGTCTTCCTATGCTCAAGTCCTGCCAAAATGGGTAAAATACCAGAGCTACAAAAAGGGATGAGGTTCAGTCCCATATCCTGCCATTCATCAGGGCTCCAGGCTCAGGGTGGACAGCTGGCAGGAGTCAGAGACGTTGTGCCCTCGGGGCCATTCAGCAGACAGGGATTTGAGGGCCTGCAGCATTAACAGAACATGGGAGGGATGCTGTGATGTTCTTGCAAGTGTATATATCCTGCTGGAACTGGAGGCAGAACGAAAGAGAGCACTTAAGGACTCCTAAGCACCGAGCGCTCCCACCATGTGAACTGTGAATGTATTTTCCTGTGCAATTCATACACAGCAGGATTGTGAAAGACGGTGGAAGAGCTCCAAAGATGAATAATCAGAGAACTTCAAGCACATGCTGTCCAACAGTAAACTGCAAATCAGAACCCTGAACAAGGTCTGGGGGAGGGAGAGACTAAACCCATGAGGTTTTAGCCAGAAGGACAGCAAAACTTGTTCAAAGGTCAACTTAGAAAGGGAAAGAAGCTGAACATAGCATAAACCCAGTTCTCCTTTACCCTCTTCTTTAGTGGAGGCTTCTGTGAGCAAAACTCATGCACGGAGGCTCTAGGCAATACGTGGGCATGGCAGAATGGCAAGGGCTTCTTTTTGCTGAATGGTGACCCAGCGTTTCCAGAAGGAAAGCCCTGAATCTTTCGATGAAGTTAGAAGTACTAAATGTACTTAAGATATGAAAGAAAAGAAATGAGATAGAGCGTTGCAAAATGAAAAGCAAGGCACTTCGGGGATTTCTCTGCTAATTTTCAATAGGTTTTTGATCTGGGCTTTTGTTAGTTCTTCAGTTCACCTGTCTGCACAGGCGTGGGGGCGGAGATGCAAGCTCTTCAAGTCCTGAAGTGACTGTATGTTCTGTACTTCCACTTCTTGAGATTACTGTTTTCTTCTGAACACCAGAAGGCTGCCTGCTTGCCCGTCCTCTTTCAGAGCCTCTCTCCTCTGTAGTCAAAGGGAGTCTAGTCATCACCTTGAGTTATTTTTAACCTTTAGCAAGGAAAGTCCTAAATACATTTGAAACACGGTGTCACAGGAAATGGAATAAATGGGGCAGATTAAAAAAAAAAAAAAAAAAAAAAAAAAGATTGCCTAAAAAGATCTGTTTTTTACCTCTACATCTTTCTTAGGCTGTATTTAAATATACAGTTCAATATGTAAACTATATATTAAAACCTGTATTATTGTGATAGTTTCTGTTTATGTGTTATAAGCTTTTGTTAAAAATACATCTAATTATAGAGAGAAGAGTTTACTTTGCAATGTTCAAATCAACTGATGGACTGGAACTCAGAGACTTTGAAAGACTCTGGAATAGTTTTGTTCTTCGGAAAATGACATTTCTGGCTCAGCCTGTGAAGATTTACACATAAATACTGCACTTAATGCGGGGGAGTTTGGCCATGGCAGTAGGTGTCTGAGTTTGCTCTGTGCCTGGTTGAGGGCTCTTGGGAATGCACTGGACTTGGAGGAGAGCTGACATAATTCTTGCATCTTATAAGCACTTCGAACTCAGGCTGAGCTCAGGATGTATAGAAATATTGCACTTTTTTTTTTTTTTTTTTTTTGGGGTGGGGTGGGCCAGTACCTGGAGGTGCCTGAACCCTTTCCAAAAGGACTTTTCTAGACAAGAAAGGTCCCAAGCTGTTATTTTTTTCTGATTTTTAAACAAAGGCAGATGGGAACCAGATCTCTGCGTTATGGGAGGCTTGAGCACAGGTTACACCTGACATTACCTCTTGAGAATACTAGCAATTTAACTTTAAACCTTCTTGTATGACATTAGTATTATCTTCCTTTCTAAAATTAAGATAGAGATGTTTCTAGTTGAATACTCAATAAACCTTCACAGTAGTGCACTGCAGGCGATGAACTGGAACTGGTCAGATTTCGAGTATGGTGTATCACATAAATCCCAATTAAAAAGGTGGGAGGCAAAACCAATGTAAAAAAAATAAGTTAGTAAATAAGCCATTTTAAAGGGATTAGGTTCTGGTTCTGATCAGCAGGACACTGATCATTTAAAGATTTTAAAAAAAAGTTTACTGTGCTGAATGTCTTCAGATTTTTAGACTCAACGAGAAAAATAAGCGAATGGTTCACTAGCTTGTCCAGTATATGAAAAAAAATCATATTATAATTTATTTGTTCATTTATATTGTAATTTGTATTAGCTCTGTGTTTATAGAAGATTCTTTTCAAAATATAGAAATAAATTTAAAAGGAAGAAAACTTAAAATCCATAGCTATGTAAAGGGACGCAATTAAAAGCAGATGTTACTTCAGATGAGATGATGCTATTGCTTACACAATACAGTCCCATGGCTCACATGGTTAATGTACAGGATTTCATGATTACCACTGTAGGTCTTTTAATCAGTGAAGTAAAAATAGATGACCATAAATTATTTATAATTTCTGACTTTCATTTCCAGATTCTTCCTCTGATAAGATGATTCAAAGTCCTCCAACCTTCGTTTATCTTGCTAATCTCAGGCAGTAACTCAAGCCAGTCCAGTGACTCATTTCGGATAGCGGTTTCAGCATCTAAATGGGGAAATCAAGGTCAGTGAAGATCCAGTATCTTGACTGCCTCTGCTACAGATTTGGACTTGTTATTTCTGACATATGTGCATGCCAAGTTAAAGTTGGGATATTGCAGAGGCAGCTTTGTACATGGCATCTCATTCACATCTATTAAAATACAGACTAGTATGCTATCTGGCTGAAGAAGCAGACCAGGGATGACGAGATTTCTTCCACCTCTTTGGGAAAGGGATTCATTGGTTTTGCTTTGGTTGCCCCCCTGATTTTCATGAGGAAGAAATCAGCTTACTTGGGAATTAGATTGTCACGTGCAGAGCAGAAGTATCTGGTGTATTGCTCAGAACTGAACTGATAATGATTTTTTTTTCTAAATTCCTCCTGTTGAAGGAGCACAAACAAGTTAAGTCTTTTTCGTGCTCTGTGTGTGTTTGTTTAAGATGTATGAAGCTCTTGGCAGGGATGAGGAGGATGTCAGGAGTTTTATCACTTCCTGACATTTTTCATATTAAAACAAATTACTCCCTTCCCACTCCATTTTTAAACAGGCTGCAGCGTGACCTGACTCCTGGCTCATTCCCAGCCTGCAAGAAACACATGGGAGTTATTATTTTGATCCGTGTTTCTCACTGCATTTTTCTGTTCATTACGTTCTCTACTGGTGCAACAATTGCTATTGCTCATAGCAATAAGGGCAGGGCCGTAACATCAGCTGCTATGGCTTATCAGCCTCTGCAAATCCATTGGACATGCATCAACAAACTTCAAAAAGAACACCAGAAACATCTTAAAAATTCAGTACACGCCTATTGCTCTGAAGTTTTGATTCTCTTGTATATGGGGACTTCTCAGGTAAAAGCCTTAGTTTAAAAGGGTATCTGGTGGTGTTCAGAAATCCCCTTTGAGATAGGGAGCCTCCGTATGTGCTCATAAATGAAAGTGGTTCATGGCAGAGGCACAAGTGCTGTCCCATGACTGTCTCTTCTACCTGCACGCTTGGGGCTTGTGCCAGCTAGCACACTTCTACGGAATACCTGCTGGGGACTGACTAGGTCCTTTTCCCAGTCAGAAGTGAAGCTGAAGACACCCTTTTGAGGACACTTGTTGGAGTTTAGTTAGCCACACGGAGAGAGACCTCAGACAACCTGTTCTCTGGCCCATTCATTTATTTGGGCTGAGATAACTGGGGATTGTCACGATCCATCTGGATCTCTCAAATTTACAGGACAATGTACTCTGTAAACTAAACTTTATTTTATGATCTTTAGGAAAGAAAAGAAACAAATCCAACAAACAAGCCTTCTTCCCCTCTGTGCAGACTGGTCTACCACATGAATTCACTAATTCATCACTTAATTAACGATGTTTCTAACTGACAAGTTCTCTAATTCATAACTCGCAACTCATTATTTGTGCACCCATGAGCAAAACAGCTACCTAGCTGGTGGTGAGAGAGCTCATCCTTCCTCTTCCATGATGGTCTGGACGTCCCCTGTATCACAGTGGGAAGTACAAAAGCCTGAGCAGTCCAGACACTGTTGGATCTGCTTCAAGATCTTTTTTGGGGGTTAGCAAACATATTTATACCTTCCAGCTTGGAAGTTTGGTCTATACAGTTTCCATGAGTTATTGGATTCTGGAGAAACTGCCAGACAATCAGTATGCAAGGATGATGGCTGCAGAGGACAGCAAGCTGCAGGTGACATTGGCAGCATAATGACCCTTAGCCCTTCCTGGCCACCATGTCCTGCCTATGGGGTTGCCCTCGCTTTGACCTAGTGGTGCTGCTCCTAGCAGGCCTTAACATGAGCTGTGTGTTAGCCAAAATATGAGCAGCAGTTGAGCGAACAGTCACAGGGACATAGGTCTACAGAATAGTTTTCAATTTTGTTGAGAATGTATTTCCTTATGGCAGAAAAGATAAAGAGGCAGGGCAAGAACATGGCAAAAGGTAAGAAATGCAGCTTTGAAGCCTGCAATGCAAGGCTCCTTTGGTTGGAAAAAGCTGTAACTCCCAAGTAGGGATGAAGAAAAGTTTTTGCATCTAAAAAGAATTTATGCTGTGTCCTACACTGCAAACGTAGACCCAGCCCCAAACTCCACACCATTAATTACACTGGCATCAGCCTGGAGCAACATCAAGTGCAATCTGCATCTCTCTCATGTACAGTAAGTTCATTCTTCGTAGCCTTCATAAAGGATATGATGACATTATTAGCCAGTCTAGGTGTGGTCAACTTTGCCAGTATTGGGCTATCAAGGCACAGCAGAGATTTTTGCTCGGCTTCTTAGGGTGTGTATACAAATACCTGCTAGGAGGCGCAAATATTCTCATCAATCAGATGTGGTATTTCGTAGGCAGCCTCTGTTTCTCTCACAAAGCTGAAGCAGGGTATGGGGAAGGGCAAACTGATGCACGCTCTGATGGAGGCAGCAGCACTAATGAGCAAAGATGTACCTGGGAGTGCCACTCAGCTGGCAACTTGGGGGCACCTCCAGGCCCCCTTGTCAAGGCAGAGCTACAGAGCACAGGGGGACAAGGAGCGCTGGGCCACCTTCCCAATTCTGAAGCTTGTAAGAGGACTAAAGAAATACCTTAAGGGCTGTGAATGTTGTGAGAGTTTGGGAAATAATTAGGCACACTGGCAATGTTTTAAGCAGTTAGGGAATTGGTCTCAGGTCGAATGTTATTGTTCAAATCTAAAAATATGCAGAGCTTGAAAACAGAGGAAGACAGTTTGGCAGCATCTTCTCTTTTTCCCTGCCAGATATGAAACTAGGAGATAAAATAGGAATCTCCTGTTTATTCATCCCTTTATTGTTATATATTTTTCTAATTGCTTGGAAATGAGGGAAAGAAGTGCAAAGAGGTAGAGTCAACACCATCTCAAGAAACTTCAGCACAGTCTTATCTGCTCATAATTTGATACACTCCTTCAGTGAAAATGCCATTTTCCAACTTCTAAGTTATAAATTATGCATGGGTTAACAAACTCTAAGGCATGAAAGAGATAGGAAAAGGATAAGGTGGGGAAGGAAAAGGATGCATAAGGGATGGGATAATGACTGACATCTCAGGCACATGTTTCAAGGTTTAGCTAAAACCAGTTGAGTACTGGCAATGTCACTGCATGATTTAAGTAGTGCCTATTATAGACTGGACAAAATCCTTCCTCGTTGAACAGCTGGATTTTACATTGTACAAAATTGGTCTCATTTGATTACCTAAAAGTATTATCTAATGTGGTTTTCTGTAATTCTGGAAGAAAATTCAAAATTAAAATGAACATCATAGTTTATATTTTAATTATGGAACTTTGACCTTATGCTCACTGTATACAAAGGAAGAGCTTTTGAATCTTTCTGAGTGAACTTTTGCTCTCCTCTTGGGTTCAGACTAAATGATGCCATCCTTCACACCTATTTCTTGTAAAATTAAGGTTAAAAAAAAAATGTATTTGAAATTGGCTTAACTGTTAATTCAAGATCGACCTACTCAAAATGAACAATGATTCTGATCCATAAGACAAAAGACTTCAGAAAGTGTTTCATCCAATGAAGCACAGTCTACTATCTTTTAGTAAAGACTTTGTGAAGTAAGCACTTATTAAAAAATACTGTTTTAGCACTATGCATAAGAAAAATGCCCCAACAAGCCATCTTCAGTAGAAAGCACAATCAAGTGTCAAAGAAGTCACGGCTATGTAGTTAAAATGGGTATAATACCCATTCTATGTGAAGCTTACGGACATGGTTTAGTGGTGGAGTTGGCAGTGCTGGGTTAACGGTTGGACTCGATGATCTTTAAGGTCTCTTCCAACCTAAACGATTCTATGATTCTATATTTAAGACAGTGATTTATAACTCCTGCTTACTAAATCAGGTCAATTTCCATCACCAATTGGGTCAGCTAACCACAAAGGCACATGCTTCACTTCCTCTTCAAGCAGGTCCTTTGGTTCCTTCTGAGAAAGTTACAGCTTGTGTACTTTATGGTCATACTTTGAAATACTCTGGAATCATCAATGTTCCTTTTATAGCCATCAACTTCCTTCTGTTCTGCTTTTCTCCTCTTTACCTCAGTTATTTCCCCTTTACTTTTTATCATCTTAAACTAAATTTCACCTTTTTTCATCTTTTATATGTTCAGCTGCTTCTTTATAGGAAATTTTTAATGTTTGGGTGTGGACTTTTTTTTTTTTTTTTTTTTTTTTTTTTACAACGATGCCTTTTTTGTAACTTCTTTAGGCAATTTTTTGTTTCTGTCTATTCCTGATTATTTATCTTCTGTGTTTCCTTTTGTTTCTCTGATAAAGCTATGCACACATGGCATTTCTCCACTCGTATCCTCAGTTCTTTACTAGATCAAATGTTCCTTTTCCCCTCTTCTTTATTACATTAGGTTTGGCTTCCCACTCACCTTCTCTAATTTGTTTAAGCCAGCCCCACTTGGTTTATTGGGATCTTTGAAACTAAAATACCATAAAATATTCAGTGTTGAAATACGTTTGAGAAATATGGTGAAATGATGTCAAATGTTAAATGTCAAATTCCTGCTTTTATAGAAAATGGAAAATTCCACAATGCAGTGTCCAGGAGACTGTTTTGAGGTTTAGCAACCTACAGCTCTGAAGATCTCAGCCTTATTGAACAAGGTCCATTGCTTTGCGGCTGTTTGGGCTGAGCAGGCAGAACAAGTCTGCAGAGCAATGGGACCCTCCAGTCTAGGAAGAAGATTGGACATTCCCTGTATTTACTCTACTACCCTACAATGAAACTAGACACTACTGCTGAGAGAAGGACACCTGTCTTTCCTTGGCTGTCCGTGGCCATCCTGCAGCAGGTAGCGGGCAGTGGGAGTCAATCTGCACAGGTGCACATGGGTCAACACCTGGGCCAGAGGGAAAGAACAGAGTGGAGAAAGGAACGATGTGATGAATCTCAGAGAAGAGGTTGAGGGAAGTGGCTGGGGAGTGGGAGAGCCGGGGCAGGCTGGACATGGAGCATAAGACTGAGAAGTGGACCTGCTCCCATTGAAGTTAGATTAGGAACAAGTGGTTCATACTCTGGTGAGCAGTTTGAAGGGATAACAGAAAATAAGTAAAATGGGTAGGAAAGAGAACCTGATGAAGAGATGTTTTTGAAAGAGATGGAGATTGACTAGACAGGGAGACTGGTATTAGACATTTTTGTAGGAAGAAAGAAACAACATGGGGAGAATTTGAGAGGAGATGGGTATACAGGGAGTGGGGGGAGAAGAAATGGGTGTAAGAACTAGATGAGAGGTGAGAATACAGGGAGGGTTGTGGTGAAGATGTTGTTTGATGTAGGAGGTCAGCAGAGAGATTGGGAGTGACAGCCGCTGGAGAGGAGCTCATGGAGAGGTGTACTGAGGGAGCCTTCAGAAACAGGGAAATGACGGGGAGATTAGAGGGATCTGTTTTGTAATGAGAAAGAGGGAATGAGACTACACATGAAAGGAGACTATGACTGGGGTTAGAGGTCAAAGAAAATAGAGACCATGACAAGAACCTCCAGATGCATCTCTCAAGATTGAGAAAGTAAGCAAAAAGGTGGCAGATAAATCTGAATGTAAGCAGATGTAAGGTAATGCATATAGATAAAAATAATACGGCTCATGCCTACACAATTCTGAAGAGAGAACTGGCACTTAAAGCTCAAGAAAGAAATCCTGGACTAGTCATTGACAGTTCTCTGAAGGGATCACCTCAATGTGCAGTAGAAACCAGAAGACCTTGCTAAATGCATTGAGAATAAAACAGAAAGGTTCATTTTGCCAATATATAAAACTTTGGGGCACCTGTGCATTGAGTATTGTTTGAACAATTGAGTATCGTATGGTACCCTTACTTCAAGACGCAGGTGCACCACATAAAATAATGATTAAGGGTGATCTGCCATAGTGCTGGGAGCGGGGTGATCCCAGAAGAGGGGCAACATCCATGGGTTTTTTCCAAGTGAGAGGCAGGAGGAAGGGAGGAGATGGGTAGGACAAGGGAGAGCAATTGCCAACAACTCCCAGCAATCCTGGATGTAGGGTTACATGACAGGAATGGGCTGTAGCTAGTGGCCAGATTTGCATGATGCCCCTCGATAGCATCTCCCATGGCTATTGCTGGAGACAGACTGCTGGGCCAGATGGGACATTAAGATGGTCTAGCTGGGCATTTCTTTCATTCTTGGATTATTATCAAGATTAACATCAAGATCGCAAAATAAATTATTCGCAATTATTGTTGCTTAAAGTTGCTTATGAAGTCTTAATATTTTTTTCCTTTTACATGTGTTACAATTATTTAGTCACATACTGTTGTACCTTCTAGGAAGTCTTTGGATCTATTGGCAAGAAAGAAGGTGTTCTCTTTTAATGATTATGTAGTCAGGACATTTTTTTCTCCCTGGTAATGCAGTGAGCATCCCCATGCCTTATTTCTTGTCTTCTATTCAAGCCCAGCTCAGAAAATATTTGTATCTACATGGATTTCTTTTTGGTGCTCACCTTTTTTTTTTTTTTTTTTCTTTTTTCCCAGCACTGACTTTGCAGTCAAGTTCTTTTAACATAGCAAGTTCATACTATAAATTCAGTCAGGACAAGACCTTGTGCTGAATGCAATTTTTGTTCTTTACAGCTGCTGACAACACTGACAAAGAAAAGAAGGACACACCACAAATCTGCCAGTAAAACATATTTCAGGTATCTTAGCATCAAGAGACTTATTATCAACTAAACAATAGAAACTAGGCACAGCCAAGCAAGGGTGAGAAGCATGGAGCTCAAGGACTACAGGTGATTGTCATCTCTTCAGAATGGGGGATGCTCAAGAAATAGGAATTTAGGAATAAAAAGGAGCATCTGCCCATGGGTCCCAGCTGCTAGTCCTTACATGGATCACATATGCATTGCATACATGGACCCAGAGTAGAGCATGGATGTGAACTAACATGTATCTATTGTAGACAACCAGGGCATTAGCGTCCTGTTTGACGCAGACAGCCAAATATTATCAAATATTGAAAATGTGGAACAAAAAATATTGATAAAATTAAATCACCTGTCCAATAGAAAACAAACTTGCAACATCTGCAAGTGATGATGCTGCTTTTATTCATTGTCCCTATTACAGTTCTTTTATTGTGTTACAGGGAGAGGCAGGAAGCCTGGCAAACCACAGAAGTATAAGCACAGTGTGCTGGTACCTTCTGAGCAATGTTCCAGTTGCAGTCTAAGCTGCTGTACAGGATATATGTTTTATTTTGTTTCTAAACTTGTAAAATACAGGAACCCGGTACTTTACTTAGGGCAAGAACTGACTTGATATGCCATGAAGAGAAGAAGAAAATAGTTCATTATAAGATACGTTCTTAAGTTTAATCTTAGCCCTTCAACATTACCTATTAAGTTAGTTAGGTGTTTTACTACCTCGAATGCCAGCACATGGAAATAATCACTCCACAGATTTTGTATTTAGTTTGATTTACTGTAAAGAGGTAAGAAGCCTCTGCCTGTCTCATTGAAATAAAAGCTCGGCATTAACATCACAGACTTCTTCTGGCTCAGGATGTTTCTTAGGGGCTGTGCTTTTAAAAAATCTAAAGCAGCAAAATCAAAGCCAGAACTTCTCATGAAACCACAGCCTAAGACAGCCCGAAATGGTTCCCACTTTCCTTACCTCTTTGCTCAACTGAATCATCTTCAGCATTTCCTTTTTTCTAGCCAAACACTATTTAGCTGTCACATTAATTTTCCTCTTAAAAGCATTATCAGAAGACATGCATTACATGTAAATTACTCCCATCAGACAATGACTTGTGTAAACCAGTGTCCTGGTTTCGGCAGGGATGGAGCTAATTTTCTTCCCAGTAGCTACCGTGTTTTGGATTTGGTATGTGAAGAATGTTGATAATACACTGATGTTATTAGTTGCTGTTAAGTGATCAAGGACATCCTACAGCTTCCCCCAGGTTTTGCTAATGTGCATGTGCAGAAAGCTGGGAGGGGTATAGCCAATACGGTTGACCAAAACTGGTCAAAGAAAGTGTTCCATACCATAAATGTCATGCATTATATATATAGTGGGGCTTGGCTGGAAGGTCAGGTGCCTTTTGTTTGTTTGTGCCTTCATCTGTTTGTTTGATCAGCTGTTTGTTCCCTCCCCCTCTCTCTGTCTTGAACTTGGCAGTTCCAGGATCGTTGCTGGGGAAATTGGTGTTCTGAGCTCGCTGCTGGGGATCGTTCCCAGATCGCTCTCAGTTTTGTTCCATGATTGCTGCTCCGGACGGGCTGTATCGGTCATCAGGCGGTGAGAAATTGTGCATCTT
>KL269680.1:0-15795 GCA_000699545.1 Podiceps cristatus | reverse complement strand
GGGGGAGTGTTGTGTCAGTGTACGGGACGGGAAGGCGCTGCCTGGAGGATGTTATTACAGGCAGGAGTAAGGGGATGATAAGTAGCAGTGACGTAAAAGCAATAGCAGGCTGACCACCTAATTCCTCCCTACTAAATTTCAGCACTTCTTTTTCCTGTCTAAATCCAGAGGCTTCTTCAATTCACCACACACAAAAACACCTACAAACAATGCAAGTTTAATAAAGAAAAGGCACTGAGCAATTGCGGGTAATGTTTAGATGTAATGCTGATTAAAGGGAGGACCAGGTAGTTCCTTTCAATAATTTGTTCCTTTTTACTGATGTCTCTGTTAGGTGACGTGTAAATCTTGTTTGCTTAACCAAGTCACCACACTGTCAGAAAGAGAGAAGTCAAAGATTTGCACCACGAGCATTAGGACTGCAAGACAACCATGAATTTTGTGTTATGAGACTTAGCTTTCAAACAGTCTCGCTCTTCTGAATAAATCTAGCTCAAGATTTTGTGGAGAGCACCTTTAAAAAACACATTCCTTTCAGCAAGTTGCACAACAGCTTAGCTAGCAGTAAAAATAAAAATAATATACTGCACACACTGGCATTGTTTATGGGATTTGGAACACTGAAGGTAAACCCATTATCAGAGTCCTGACCTTAGTAAAGATTTGTTGTGTATTTAAAAAAAAAAAAAAAAAAAAAAATTCCACAAAACAAAACAAACAAACCCAAATAAAACCTGAAACAAACAAAAAACCCCAGCCAATTTCAACATATATCCAGAAAGAACAATCATCTTAAAGCATTCTTACCAGTAAATTTGCCTCATTATTTGTTTTACAAGCTTCAGACCCAGGATTTCTGAAGCTCTTTTTAAGTCTGCTTTTACAGAGAGAATGTGGCCCATCCTTCCTGCAGGGCTCCCCTAATTTTCAAGACCTCATCACCTTACACTTGTACATAATGGAGCTGTTTAACTGTAGTGGTAGGTGGTCTAACGAAATATTACCACATAATTTCTTCAAGGACTCCTTTGGCTTCTTGTGTCATCTATCCTTCTCAAAATCACAGTGTTTACTTTGGACTGTTTTGCTGGAATTGCTCCTGGGTGCCTGATTGATTTGATGAAAAGGACAGGCCACCAGTGCCCCTTGGCCCCGTTCAATAACAGGAATGTTTCTCCGAGGGTTGGCAGCCTGCACTCGCTCTAGGCACTGCTCCAGGTTTCCTCCAAGAAGCAGCTCTTTGATGACACGTAGCCTGCTCGGAGGAGTCCTGTTGACATCACCAGAATTGGCTTCACTCACACACTGATGGTAGCAGATGCAATCCAAGGAGACATTAAAGGCACAAGAGGACGGCGGAAGGAATGTTCTTCTGCGAGTCACAGATCAAATGCCCTGTTTGTCCTTCAGAGCTGGAGATGGATTTCTTCAAAGCTGAATTAGGGAATTGAGGCTGTCAGCTCGAGAGCAGCTGAGACTCCAGCTGAGCTACTATACTTTAGTGACAATTGTTCTCAGCTAGGACCTTCAGAAAACAATATGTGTTTGGAGAGGCAGGATGCTGCTGCTGCTGAAAAGTACCAAGTATCTTCATCTCCACACTGACGCAGTGGGAGCTGAGAGCTCTCAGCACTTTGTTGGCAGTGATTATCACCTCATGATTAGGCCTAT
This sequence comes from Podiceps cristatus, assembly GCA_000699545.1. NCBI lineage: Eukaryota > Metazoa > Chordata > Aves > Podicipediformes > Podicipedidae > Podiceps > Podiceps cristatus. Next base: position 14,124 of record KL269680.1, on the reverse strand, counting down.
GGACAATTAAGGTTTTCAGATACTCCCACACAGAAGTGATGAAGAATTGTAAACATGAGGTTCCGATTCTCAGTATGGTTATGAAGTGTGACTGCTGGAACATTTCTTTCCACTTTGAGTGTTTGTCCATATGTGTACTCCTCCATTGCTGTGTGTACATTATATGGGGTTGAAATTTGAAAGCTTTGGCCAGCAGTATCTGCTGGGGACATTCCTACTTCTTGCATATCTACCTGCTATAGTGTCAAAAGTGTAAAGGGCAGTTCAGGTACAATAGCACAGTTTCTTCCTAACATTCACATTCTCCCAGTATAATCATTTGTACTACTGTCAATATATGCAGTAGTGTTAGCTCAGCAGTTCTAATTAGGTAGCTGTTTCCTGAAATTTCTTTAATCAGATTTAGTTTGTGGTCAGAAATAAAAATGGGCTTCCTTCTTTGTGATAAGCTGTTCCAGACTGGGATTGCCCATCCACACTGCTCATCTTTTAAAACAGAATTTCTATTTAATTTTTTTTAAAAAAAAAAAAAAAAAAAAGACACCAGAAACATCCTTCCCTATTCAGTAAAACTAACACATCTGAAACCTCACAGTTTAGAGCTGAAATTCTTCCAGACTTCTGTGTTCTCAGGATGCATCCTCACTCCTGGTTCAGCAAGCTGTGCTTACCCTTGTCATTTTTATCTGGAAGGGAATATCACTCTCAAAGGGTGTGCTTTTAGGAGAGCAGTAACTGACCACAAAAGCATAGAATTGTTTAGGTTGGAAAAGATTTTTAAGATCATTAAGTCCAACTGCTTACCTACCACTGCTAAGTCCACTAAACCATGTCCCTAAGCGCCACATCTACACATCCTCCAGGGATGGTGACTCAACCGCTTCCCTGGGCAGCCTGTTCCAGTGCTTGACAGCCCTTTCAGTGAAGAAGTTTTTCCTATTATCCACTCTAAATCTCCACCGGTGCAATTTGGGGTGATTTCCTCTTGTCCTATTGCTTGTTACTTGGGAGAAGAGACCCACACCCACCTCACTACAACCTCCTTTCAGGTAGTTAAAGAGAGGGATAAGGTCTCCCCCAAGCCTCCGTTTTCTCTGGGTTAAACAACCCCACTTCCCTCAGATTCTCCTCATAGTACTTGTGCTCTAGACCCTTCACCAGCTTCGTTGCCTGTCTTTGGACACGTTCCAGCACCTCAATGTCTTTCTTGTAGTGAGGAGCCCAAAACTGAACACGATATTTGAGGTGCAGCCTCACCAGTGCTGAGTACAGAGCTTCCCTAGTCCTGCTGCCCACACTATTTCTCATACAATCCAGGATGCCATTGGCCTTCTTGGCCACCTGGGCACAATGCCAGTTCATATTTAACCAGCTGTCAACCAACACTCCCAAGTCCTTTTCCCCCAGGCAGCTTTCCAGCCACTTCTCCCCAAGCCTGCAGCTTTGCCTGGGGTTGTTGTGACCCAAGTGCAGGACCTGGCACTTGGCCTTGTTGAACCTCATACAATTGGCCTCGGCCCATCGATCCAGCCTGTCCAGATCCCTCTGTGGTACTTTCCTTCCTTCAAGCAGATCAACACTCCCGCCCAACTTGGTGTTGTCTGCAAACTTACTGAGGGTACAATCAAGCCCCCTTGTCCAGACCATTGACAAAGATGTTAAATAGAACTGGCCCCAGTATTGAGCCCTGGGGAACACCACTTGTGACCAACCACCAACTGGAGTTAACTCCATTCACCACTGCAATCTAGATGAAAAAGATATATTTAATTAACTCTTGTTAAAGAAATCTAATTCACAGCACTGAGTAGGATCACAGTGGTAAAGGACATCTAGGTTTTGAAGAGCCAGTCACTCCTGCTCTCAAATGGGCTGACCATTCCAGTGGAAAACAAGATTGTTTCAGGCCCTAAAATATGTTACTTATGACAAAAGATTGGCTTGCCTGGGAGGAAGTGATTTAGAAAAAAATCAGGTCTTCAAATACATAAAAGGTTGCCACAGAGTTTGGCACTGAAGTGTTTTCTATGTTCACTGTGGATAGAACAAGTATATAGTCTCAAAGAGCAGTTAGAAATACATTGTGAATTAGAGAAATTCTTCTGTCTGTAACTGTAGTTAAGCAGGATATCTAGGGCAGTTGTGAAATCCCTGAAAAGTAGACCAAGAAAATCACCACCTGTCAGGAGTGGGTTAGGTAGAGGTTGTCCTGCCTTGAGGAGGAAGCATGAATCTGGACCATGGATCTTTCCAATTCTGTAAAAATGTTTTGATATACTATAAAAGAGGTCCACACTTTAGAGATGTCTTCACAAAAAAAAAAAAAAAAAATTGTTAAAAAACCCTACTATACACTTTTTTCATCTTCAGTTTTTATTCTACTGTTCTAAATTTCAATTTAAGGCAATCTTTCTTTGATTTTATCTTTCTCACAATTTACTCTTCAAGATTTTTGTTCTCACTTGTATGAGCCTATTCTAATTCCCGCCCCCCCTCCACCTTGTTCAGAGCCACTTTTTCTCCATGTGGTTTGACCCATATCACTTACCACACTGCCACCAGCATGGTCTTCTCCTTGCTTGACTTGTGTTCTGTGAGTTCCTTAACATCTGAGATTTCATCTTCAAAACTCTCCACCATGCTTCTGTATTCTCCAGTATTAAAACTATTTTTCAAAATAAACTTATTTCATTATCCCATCAGTGGCTCGCTTTCGTAAACCATGTCTCTGAATCACCTTTCCTTATAGTAAGAAAAGTCCCAGACAATGTATTAGGAGCCACAAAACATGAGTGGTACGTCTGGAGCAGTCCTTGAACAGTGGAGTCTTCAAATCCAGGCCATTATTTCAGACCAGAAGTAAAAGACCAGTCAGGGTGATACTAAAAGAAGTATGTAAAATGAGAAACTAGGAAATATGCTCAGCTTCTTCATACTTATTTCCTTTTATAGAATGAGATGAAGGGAAGACTTGTTGTGTGCTTCAGAATTCATGTACCAGTGAGAAGGTGAGAATTTCGGTTAGGCCATTGAGGCATAGTAAATGCTAATCTGGGATAATAAAGCCTCTTATCCGATGAAATTATCTAAGATTAAATGCATTTGAATACTGGAACAGATACAGAGAAGGAGTTAAACAGGATAGTTTCCTTAGTTCTGGATTAAAATGCTTTGTCAACCAATAAATCAAAGTTTAGTTGATCAGTAGATCTGAAAGTTCTGGGAAATATGCAAAAATCAGTTAATGATTATGCAATGGTGTACATTTTTGGATTGTTAATTGATTGGGGGGTAGAGGACACGTTTTCTTCTGAATGTCAAGAAGGAAGATAAAATACCATGGTTGTGTAAGAGGTTATAAAGACCAAAAATGAGACGAAAGACCTTATAAAAATCTGCCAGGGATCTACTAGACTGTTTGACTATTTCAAACTAATTTCTGTTGAAATATAAAGAAGAGCAGATCCTTGAGTGGCATGATTTTTTTTCTCTAAATCTTTTCCTACCTTTTTCCCTGGATGCATACTTGTTACTTCTATTCATGTCACCATAGACGGCGATGTTTCTGTCCAACAACATAAAGGAAAACAATTAGTCTGAAAGATCTTACATGCTAGTGGACAAACTAAACTCATTCTTTTTGCCTTTTCAAATCTTGTCTAAGACTTCATACTAGATGCTAATGAGAAAGAACAAAAAGTGACATTTGGGAAAATTGTGTTCTGTTCTCGGCTCCTCACTGACCTTCTGTGGAAATTTGGGAAAACCTCTTTACCTGCCTGTTACACTGTTCTCCATCATGATTTTCACAGGCACTTGCACATGTGTATCTTTAGTCTATATCTTGACCATTTAACAGATTTTCCAGGACAACACACTGCATCTTAAATGGTGCTTGTGCAGTGCCTAGCAAGTAACTCCTGAAGTTTGGCTACAGCTTTCAGCACTAACATAGAACAAAAATATGACGATGACAACTTGGGTTTTGTTTGTTTGTTTTAAATTCCTGTGAATAGGCCACTCATATGAGGGCTCTCCCACTATTTCCAGTGACACAAATAACTCCATGGGCACTGGAACTAGTGACTGGCTTCCAATGTATTTGGGTCTTTCAGCCAATTTTTCACTGAATGTTGCCTCATGAGCTTTACCCTTATTAGACATCAAAGAGAAAGAGATTAGAGATCTGCTAATTATAAGAAAAGATTTGAGTCTTTTTGTGACTTAATAGTAAAATGAGAATCCACACGGAAGGGAAATCTTAATCAATCCTGTCTGTGCAAACATCATATGTACTTAATAATCTTTGAAACGTCTGTCAAATTCAGCTCTGTTGAGTCAATTAAAACTGGTCAATGAGCTTAGAAGTTCTGTTAGTGATTTACTAGCAGATGATAGATGGACAGCATGATCATGCCAGCTTCATTTCTTTGAAAAATCAGGATTAGTAAAAAGCCTACTTCAGTTCCTAGTTATTTTTTCTCTCTAAAATTGGTCTAGTAGGTATAAATCTTGTTCTGTATCCTTAATGGTTTGCTTCTTTTGACTGTTTTTGGGGTTTTTTTCTATTTTATATTTTTCTTCTTTAGATTATTAAAGCAAATGTTTTTCAGTCAGAGGAATAAAGAGGTGGAAGCCCTTGAGAAGCAGCATCATCACAATGCTCTGCAGTTATCTAATTATCTGATGGAGAGCGGGTATCTTGGGACCACTCAGGCAGTTCTGGTAATGGTTAAACCCTGTGTCAGCTCTGGACATCTGCTGGTCTAAATAGAAATACACTGACTTCCTGCATCTGTCTAATAGCATAGTCAGGACTCGGTCTTCCCTCAGGATCTATGCAATTTGATGTCCTGCATGTGGTGCTAAATGCAGGTTAAATATAAGATAATGGTACAGCCTCAGGCATACCACTGTTTCTCTTTCTTAAAGTCAGATTTAAAATGAAATGAAATCCCAACCTACTTACAGATTTTCTTGCTGTTGAAGCTCTGCCATCAATGATGAAGCACCTGAATCTGGCGCTTCTAGCGGGCTATATAAGACCTCCTTTAATTTTCCATCATTTTTTATAGAATCACAGAGTGGTTGAGGTGGGAAGGGGTCTCTGGAAATGGTCTAGCTCAACCCCCCTGCTCCAACAGGAATCAGCTGGAGTAGTTGCTCAGAACTGATTTTTGGTTTAGCAATGAGGTTTCTTACATGACAGCAATGGCCCCAGCAATGTTCCTAAATTTTTAGGAGATGATTTCTATCTATTTCAATATTGTCAATATCTCTCTAATTAGCAATGTCAAGTGAATGCAGCTGCTAGGTTCCAGAATCACAGCCATTTGGGTCCTTCTGTCTGGTCAGACTCTTTTTGCTTAAGCTCAGAAATAAGTCATTAATGAGTCATTCTGTTCAAATGCCTCAATACAGGGGTGTGAGTAAAGCAAAGGTCAACTTAGATGAAGTCAGTTCAGTAGGCACAGGTGATGAATCCTTCTGAATCAGCATAGTAAGAAACAAAACCTTTCTCTATTGCTTGGAAAAAATTAAGTGCACCTCAAAAAACCTTTATGGAATGATTTTTTTATAGCCTACAAAGAATGCATAAAAGAAATGGTCCCACTGCAAGACCATACCAGAAAAATATAGAATATCTATAGTGTTATAGTCAGTTGTGAGTGTAACACAACAGGAGAGATGATTTCCTTCTGCATCCTAAAGAATAGTTTTGTAAGAGTAAGCTCTCTTTGGGCTTAGAATTGAACTTTTCAGATTTATTTGTCCTATTTTATACATACATCTACATTAAAATAAAACCTTTGTTCTAGGAAAGCCTGTTTTTCTTCACTAACTGAAAAGGAAGTATAAAGAGTTAGGCCAGGTATAGATATCTACATTTCAGATGGTTAAATCCCATTTCTGTTTTTTTGGTTTGGTTGGTTTTGGTTTTTTGTTGGTTTTCTTTTTTTTTTGGGGGGTGTGTGTGTGTGTGTGTGGTTTTTTTTTTTCTTTTCCCCATTTATTTACCAGAATATCATCTATCTCACACATCTGGAAACAGAGCATTTGTTATACCCATAGCTGCAAATGGGGCATTGTGATACAGAGACCAAATGGCCAATCCTTTATGACCAGTATTCCTTTGGAAAATATGATTTAACAGTTGCCCTTAGCTCACCATTAACAATCTCAAATCCTTTCTGTTTCCATCTCTAAGAAGCCTTGGTATTTCTTAGGTATAGGCATGGATCAGAAAATCTTTTCAATCTGTTCTGAAAAGATTAAGAAAACAGAAAAAAAAAAAAAAAAAAAAAAAAAAAAGGAAAGAAAAATCTCCCAAACAAACAGCATGTAAGTGAAAATGTTACTTCTTTAAGCTCACTCCGAGGAACATAACTTCTGCACTTTATGCATACATCTAATTCTTCAACCTGCCTTTACGCAGGTGAAGCAAGTATTTGGTTCTCTGGTTTTATAATCTATTTAATAAAAAATGCATAGCAACGAAGAAAGACTAGCAGCTGGCTTCTAATGCACACAGCACAGCAGTTCCCTAGGGGATCCTGCCAGGCACCTTAGGTGGTTCAGATACTGGCTGATGATCTCTGCAGACTAAATCCTACATTTCTGCAAGTACTGATTATGACTTTGAGCAGAGTATTATTCTCCCCCCACCCACCTCTTTTGTGTGGCTTGTCAGTCCCTATAAAATTTTGTGCAATTTTATTGCTGCTGCTTTCCCTGCGCTCATTCATCTAAGCCGCATCTGGTATGTTACATATCTCCATCTGAGAGATTTCTACTGGCTTTCCAATAGCTTCAGTAAAGTGATATTGGCATAGGTACTTTAAAAAAGTGGAGGCCCTTTGCAGCGCAATGTCTCCATCTGCTACTGAGCCAGTAAGTTTAGTACTAGATATTTTTGCCTATGACTGTTTTGGATCAGCTGCTAAGCTTTTGTTAAAAGAAACTGTGCAAGAGGTTCATTCTTCATTGTGATTTGCATGCACACCCTTGTGCATATGAGCACTTACTTTGTATATGTCTATATGCAGGTTTGTCTATATGCAAGTGTACTTAAAATGGGTATAGGCACAAAGGCTTTGTGACTGATGCAGGGTGAGCTAAATTAGTGTCTTTGACCCAGTAATCAACAGAAAGCCTACACTAATAGACTTCATTAATAGAGTTTCTCAAGGTTTTGTGCCTCACACTTGAAACACACAAGCTCAGATGCCCTCCCTGCTCCTCACTCTGCAATATCTGTCTCATCACAAGGGTTGAATTGTTCCCTTCCTCCCATGGCAGCCCCTCTAGCACTCACAAGGCTACTTCTTTCTGAAAAAATAAAAACCCACTTTTTAACAATTAAACAATTCTCCTTATCATACACAAAATGTGTTTAATTCAGTATAAAAATAAGGACGAAATTTTTTTGCACCATACTCCCTGAAGTTTTACCAATATCAAAAAGTGAAGTATCATTGATGGAAGATAAAGAAAGCATACAAACCTTAGATAGATCAGGTGATAAATACATTTGAGATTCACAGATTCTTATTAGATGAGTTTAAAAAAAGAAAAATCCTTTTGGCTTAATACACTCCAGGAAATCAATATTTAACCTGGAGAAAATTTAGAAACACTTAAAAGCCCCCATCAGGAGATACTATTTGATGTTGAGGGACCTGGCAAATAGCTCTACAGATTCCTCCTATCCGCCTTTTTGTCTTCATCCTTCATTTTCCTTCTCAGCACCTGCTGGTCTGTGACGCTGGGAGACTCTGCCTCCCACCACTTTGGCATTGCTGTGCACGTCTGAGAGCTGCGGCAGGTAAAAAGGGGAGGATTTTCTGCCTTTCCTATAGGTTATCCCCATGTGACAGGGACATCACAGTGCAGAGCATAAACACATGTTAAAGCCCCAGATGATGATACAAAAATATGGATATAGCAGGAAATTAAAATGCTCTGAGATGGTTTCCTTTGGAATTAATAACTCTTTCCACAGCTTTGGTTTTATTTTACATTCCTAATGCAGAACACTTGCAACATAAGAAGTGTCAGGCTTTTTGCTAAAAGATGATGTATGTCCCTGAAAATTATGAACATGTGTATGAAAAACTGGTAGTCCTAATAAGGCAAATCGACAACAGTGGTTCATCCCTCATGGACACGTCTATGCAGAGTAAAGGCTGAGCCATAGCAGAGGTAAAGATGTCTCAGACACTTGCCATTTCTTGCCGATAGGAAGTAGTGAATGAATTCTTTGTTTTGCTTTACTTGCGTGAGTGGCTTTTGCTTTACCTATTAAACTGCCTTTATCTCAGCCCAAGAGTTTTCTCACTTTTACTCTTCTGATTCTCTCCCCCATCCCACCGTGTGGGAGTGAGCGAGCAGCTGCGTGGGGCTGAGTTGCTGGCTGGGGTTAAACCACGCCAGCTCTGGAGGTTTTTTAACAACTCTTTTAAAATATTATTTCATCTTCTGCGATATACAGGAGTAATATGAAACCCCAATTCATAGAAGAAAAAAACACTGAATATTCCAGAAATAAGCAAGCAAAACTGTTTAGTTTTATTCTATATGCTTCATTACAAAAAAAAAAAAAAAATCTTAAGCACAGCATTGAGGTGTTAAATCTGGAACTAGACTGTAGACAGATGCATTGGCATGAGGATAGGGGAAAGTATTTTAAGTGCAGGCAACACAGCAGCCGGGGAGCTGATCTGCAGACTTCAGTGTTAGAAATAATTCTCTGTGGGCTTAGCACATTTGCCCCCTCTTCTCTATAGGGGACTGTGCACAGGGATAACTGCATCCAGGATTTCTTACCTTGGTTATTTCTTTGGCTGTCACAATGGGTCAAGTGGAATCACGCCACAGGTGCCTGCTCCTGCTTTCAGTAACTCAGCTGTACTACTTCTCTCATCAGAAGGCAATCAACGCCCACTGGAGGAAAACAGTTCTTCCTCTCTGCAGAAGAGAGGTTCTGGATAAAACTTTCCTTCCCAAGACATGTGATTTCACTAAAAACTTAACCAGGCATCAGGTCTTCCATGCAGTTAAGAATGATTGCTAGTAACAAAAATCAGCTTCTCATTTTTATTCACAAAAAGTTACCAAAGATGGAAACAGAACAACAAAAACCCCTAAGACCTAAAATATTTTACACAGAAGACCCTTCAATCACTGCAGAAGAGTGGATATTATCCACTCATTTTCAAATGTATTATAGTAAATATTTCATATATATGTCAATATTTTCCCCCTTTTGAAAATATTCCAGAAGTATTATTTGTCTTACTAAGAAACTCAGATAATACATTAAATACCTGTGTCATTTGTTAAAGTAGCTATTAGTTCTGAAACATTTTTCTGTACTCAAAACTGGAGATGTGTTTGAAAGTCTGGGCCTTCCAGTGTATAGGTCTCAACTTGCCAAATCTAGCAGGTTAGGAGAAGAGTGTTCTTTTGATCTACCTCTCCAGCATAGTGCCCCATGGTTGGATGAATAATCAGAATTTTCAGATGTAAATAAGGGAATATGGAAGCGTTCAAACAAGGTAATTTTTGTGATTGTCTGTCTTCATTTCTCTTAAGGGGACATTAACTCTTTGTTAGATGAAAGTCTGAACAGGAAATAACAGGATCTGATGTTTTCATATTGGTGTCACGATGACTTGTGCCTGTTTTGAAATGGATGGTCTTGTGATAAAGACATTGAGCTAGTGCTCAGAAGCCCTCTACTTCATTTCTGTTCAGCCACAGCTTCTCTCCCTCATGTTTAAGAAGGGGAGGATATTATGTTCTCACACCACAGGGAAGGCTGATGCTAGGCATGAAGAACAATACGTTTCTTGATTGTCCAGTGATGGAAGATACAGTTCCTCCTCAGGGTTGGGCAGTCTTCTTATCTATAGCCATGAATGGCTTCATTCCTTTCCATTCAATGAACAATACTGATTTAAGGTCTGTTTCAAGCTCTGGACACCCATCTTTGACTGAGACATCATGTAAGATGATTTGAGAGAGTAATTTATTATATTTGGCCATTTTTAATATTGTTGAATAAACCAAGAAAACGATGAAGTCTTCAACTGAAAGCAAGGAATTAAAACCTATGGAAGGATTCAATACTATATAAATAATTGTCCTCTCAGTTGTCTCTGTGTACAATAGAGGATTCTTCATTCTCAAACTAGTGGGAGATTTTTTTGATATATTAATGAAAAAACTGAATGCAGATTGAATCTTTATTTCCGCTTTTTTTCTGCACTTAATTATAAAAGGAGAATTTCCAAGAAGAAAAAACCAAGAATGTGGTCTCTTGCCATTTTACTGCCTATGGATGCTCCATTTGTCTGAAAATTGTATAAATCTTAACTTGACCATTTAACAATGTTCTGCTCCAATCTCTTTTAGAAGCAATGGAACTTCTGTCTTTAAATTGAGAAGTGCTGTTTTCTAGAGCAGTGATTGCCGATATCTTTGTAACTGAATCTCACTTGAGAAAGGTAGTGATCATCTTCCACGTCACTGGTTTCAGCTCTAGAAATTGTCCTCACTTCTTCAGCATCAAGGCTGAGCTACTGCATGTAGTTAAACCCACTGGATTATATTCACAACCAGATGGATGGTCCTTTACTTCTGACTGTAAAATCCTAGAGCAGAGAGACTGCAGCAGAATCTTCAGAAATCAGGAAAGATTAATATGCTTGGACTCCATGCTCCAACTCTAGCATGAGTCTCACCAGCAAGGAATGTCTTAACAATTGGCAGCCACTGCTCCTGAATATCTGCTAAAGAAAGCTGAGGTATTGCTTTTGCCATATTTTGAATCGTCGCCTTTTTATGATAAGCAGATTCTTCCCTGAAATTTCTACTGGATGTTGTTGCTACTTTCAAGAAGGCAGCAGCAGAGACTCCAGGAAGGAAACTGGATTGACTGAACAATCAGAAGACTATCTGAGAGAAAACTGGCCTGCATGAAACTCAAAATTCTGGTTTTCATTTTCTTCACATATATAAAAAGGTGATGGTCAAATATTATCCATTGCAGCAGATGACTGTACCTGCAGCTTTCTACTCTCTCCCTTGTTTTCCTTTGCGTCAGCATGATTTAAAGAGAGGAAATTAGCTCACAAAGAAAGTGTCAGTACTGTATGTCCTAAAAGTTACTGAATGACTATGTAATCTCAATGACTGAAAACAATTTCTAAGTTAAAAAGTGACGTTGTTACAGCTGTTGCTAAGATTTGAAGTGTGATTTGCAATGCATGCTTTCAGCATCCAGAGACTGTTGCATTCAGCATTGAGGAAAACAGTCTAGGAAACCTCAGCAGACATCTGAAAAAGAATTCACTTGCTTCTAAAGGAACAACATTAAACATGTTCACATCTAGCTCTACAAATATCAAGATGAACAGGTAAGGATCAATGATAGGATAAAAGGTTGTAAAAGATCTGCCCCACTCGTTTGCCTGATTCCAACTGTGGCCAGTAGATGACAGCTAGGGGAAGCATCAAGAACAAGACAAGAACAGAATTACACTTATCCTTTGCAAAACATGTAGATTTGTGTCTGTGTGCACACGCGTGCGTACCTGACATGTCTACACAAGAGCTAGACAGACTTGGGGAAGGCCATAACCACAGGTAGCATCCTGTACCCAAACACAATTGCAACATGACAGCTCATCTATTCATCGAGCAGAGGAAATTCTTCTACCTTTGATGTACTGCACGAGCCCTTTACAGACACATGCACACAAGCAGCAAAAGCCAAGCAGATTTTTCTTTTCTAACATGCGGTTTTATGATGAAATATATACTATTCGTTCTTTCCCAAAGTCTGTGAGAAATAAAGCCTGTCAATTAAACAGTAACAGACTTGAAACTGGTAAAAGGAAATTTATACTGTATATCATGTATAATCAACCTCCAAGAACATTCAATAGGTCAAGAAATGGGATTAAAAACCTGAGACATTTATATGAATAACAAGAATATTTGCAGTTATATTAGTGCAAAATAAGCCATGAGGGCATGAAGGCCAAAACCACCCATTAATTGCCTGGGGGTAGGAATTGTGTTTCCCTTCTAGGCATGCTAATGTATGATTTTTAATGATAAAGGTTTTAGACCTTCCTCTGGTGCATTTGGTACTGGCAGCTTTCAAGAAGCAGGATAATGGATTAGACGGACCTTTGGTTTAATCAGTCCCAGGTTTCTTTTGCTTCAAAGTCTCCCTTCCTGATCTACAAGGGTGGTCTTCTCCACATTGGGAACAAAACTGTGCCAAGTTATTACATAGTTATTTATTTTTCAAATGGCTTTAGAGAGCAGATGTTCCCATGTGAGTCTTAGAGCTCTTCCCCTATGGAGGTTTGCAGCACAAGCTGAACCCTGAATCTCATCCAGATATCACTCAGGTCCATAGCAAAATTCCCACCGAGCTGACCAAGACAAGGATTTGGCCCACTGACTGTGATAGTCTGTTCAGCTTTTGCCCCCATTGTGTAGCTAGCAAGGAGTAGACACAGATGTTAGCATTCACGATGCTAATATTTGGGCTGCCTGATGTGCAAAATCACAGGTATAATCCTTGGGTAGATTTTTTTTTCTTCCTTTCTGGAAGAAACCATGGTAAATGTGTTACTCTTATTATGGACAAATCCTTAACGCTGTGAGTTCAGCTTAACTTTTCAGAATTCAGAGGCTTAGTCAAAGTTTATCTGAAAAACCCATGTTTTAAAAGTGGTCAAGAAGTCTCATTAGAACCTAATACCAGGAGGGGTTCAGGATTTCAGTACTTGTTTTTTTCATCTGGTCCAGAAACAGTAAGATACATAAAACTTAACATAAAAGGGATTTTAAAGGGGATGAAATTTATCATCGACTTTTAGTAGATGAGAGCCTGATGCTCAGGGAAATGAAAAAAACTCTGCCTAGTATAATGCAGGAGTCAGTGGCAGAATCAGAACCTGCTCTACTCCACTTCCCCTTGTAAGAAAAAAAGCCTCTCTGTAGGGATTTCAGGGTTTTGGTTGGTTGCCATGAAGGGATTTTTTTTTTTTTTTTCCCTTTGAATCATTGCTAAGTGCTCATTCTCAAAACTCTCTTTTGGATGCACACTAGAGAGTTAAGTGGGACTCTTGAGACCAAAAAGATGTTGATCAGTATTACACGAACAATATCAGTCATTGATATCCTTGCAGCATAAATAGAAGAAAGCCACCTCTCTACAAGACTGAACATTTGTATTATTTTAAAGGACTCATCGAAAGATTGTGCTGAAGACTGTATGGCTTTCTTGTGTAACATTCTGCGTACTCGCACTAGAACCAAAAGCCAAGGAAAGTGAATGGCTGGGATATTTGTAAGGCCAACAAAAGTGAATAGTTGGGATATTTGTAAGGCCAAGAAAAATTAATAGTTGGAATATTTATAAAAGAATATGACTTGAGTTCACACCTCAAAATTGGCATTTTGGCATTCTGGGCATTTTCACTTTTCCTAAACCAATTCAAATTCTCCTCCCAGGGAGCAGTTTATACTCAAGGCAAAGATCTCTCATGCTAAGAATTTTTTCTTGTGTTTTATTCTGCTTGGTTAGTGATGTTTCCCTAGTTCCTGAAATTCTCCAGCAGGAAGGCAATCCCACCGATGCATCCCAATGACTCAGATGGGACTCACAGCAGAAGCAGTTACAGTAGAGGGTTGTGTATTTGTTCAAACACATCGGCCAAGACACAATACAGAGAATGTGTGTACAAGTCCAGGAAAAAAAAAAAAAATAAAAGCAGGACCAAAATTTCTCAGTCACAATGCCATAAATAAAACTTGGGATAGTTTGACAGATAAAGACTTCATGGGGTATGATGTCTTGTCAAAGAGACTAGGAAATCTGCTCTTTACAACCTTAGAAGACAGCCCGTGATTTGCAAGCAACAGATTTGCTGGTTTGCTTGAAATGAACTGGTTTACAGCAAGGCAAGAGGCTTATTTAACTGAGGGCTTTGGAGAATGCAATATTTTCTTTAAAGAAACATTTTAACTATAAAAACGTAAAGAGAATTTTGTTTATAAAACCTTTTTACAGTTTATTTCCTATCTTTAATTTCTTAAAAT